>OX422185.1:0-175000 GCA_949130485.1 Agelas oroides
CTAACCCTAACCCTAACCCCTAACCCTAACCCTAACCCTAACCCTAACCCTAACCCTAACCCTAACCCTAACCCTAACCCTAACCCTAACCCTAACCCTAACCCTAACCCTAACCCTAACCCTAACCCTAACCCTAACCCTAACCCTAACCCTAACCCTAACCCTAACCCTAACCCTAACCCTAACCCTAACCCTAACCCTAACCCTAACCCTAACCCTAACCCTAACCCTAACCCTAACCCTAACCCTAACCCTAACCCTAACCCTAACCCTAACCCTAACCCTAACCCTAACCCTAACCCTAACCCTAACCCTAACCCTAACCCTAACCCTAACCCTAACCCTAACCCTAACCCTAACCCTAACCCTAACCCTAACCCTAACCCTAACCCTAACCCTAACCCTAACCCTAACCCTAACCCTAACCCTAACCCTAACCCTAACCCTAACCCTAACCCTAACCCTAACCCTAACCCTAACCCTAACCCTAACCCTAACCCTAACCCTAACCCTAACCCTAACCCTAACCCTAACCCTAACCCTAACCCTAACCCTAACCCTAACCCTAACCCTAACCCTAACCCTAACCCTAACCCTAACCCTAACCCTAACCCTAACCCTAACCCTAACCCTAACCCTAACCCTAACCCTAACCCTAACCCTAACCCTAACCCTAACCCTAACCCTAACCCTAACCCTAACCCTAACCCTAACCCTAACCCTAACCCTAACCCTAACCCCCCGAACACTTTGCCCCAACCCCCTTTCAGTCAATCAACTATTAACACCAAACCCCCCGAACACTTTGCCCCAACCCCCTTTCAGTCAATCAACTATTAACACCAAACCCCCCGAACACTTTGCCCCAACCCCCTTTCAGTCAATCAACTATTAACACCAAACCCCCCGAACACTTTGCCCCAACCCCCTTTCAGTCAATCAACTATTAACACCAAACCCCCCGAACACTTTGCCCCAACCCCCTTTCAGTCAATCAACTATTAACACCAAACCCCCCGAACACTTTGCCCCAACCCCCTTTCAGTCAATCAACTATTAACACCAAACCCCCCGAACACTTTGCCCCAACCCCCTTTCAGTCAATCAACTATTAACACCAAACCCCCCGAACACTTTGCCCCAACCCCCTTTCAGTCAATCAACTATTAACACCAAACCCCCCGAACACTTTGCCCCAACCCCCTTTCAGTCAATCAACTATTAACACCAAACCCCCCGAACACTTTGCCCCAACCCCCTTTCAGTCAATCAACTATTAACACCAAACCCCCCGAACACTTTGCCCCAACCCCCTTTCAGTCAATCAACTATTAACACCAAACCCCCCGAACACTTTGCCCCAACCCCCTTTCAGTCAATCAACTATTAACACCAAACCCCCCGAACACTTTGCCCCAACCCCCTTTCAGTCAATCAACTATTAACACCAAACCCCCCGAACACTTTGCCCCAACCCCCTTTCAGTCAATCAACTATTAACACCAAACCCCCCGAACACTTTGCCCCAACCCCCTTTCAGTCAATCAACTATTAACACCAAACCCCCCGAACACTTTGCCCCAACCCCCTTTCAGTCAATCAACTATTAACACCAAACCCCCCGAACACTTTGCCCCAACCCCCTTTCAGTCAATCAACTATTAACACCAAACCCCCCGAACACTTTGCCCCAACCCCCTTTCAGTCAATCAACTATTAACACCAAACCCCCCGAACACTTTGCCCCAACCCCCTTTCAGTCAATCAACTATTAACACCAAACCCCCCGAACACTTTGCCCCAACCCCCTTTCAGTCAATCAACTATTAACACCAAACCCCCCGAACACTTTGCCCCAACCCCCTTTCAGTCAATCAACTATTAACACCAAACCCCCCGAACACTTTGCCCCAACCCCCTTTCAGTCAATCAACTATTAACACCAAACCCCCCGAACACTTTGCCCCAACCCCCTTTCAGTCAATCAACTATTAACACCAAACCCCCCGAACACTTTGCCCCAACCCCCTTTCAGTCAATCAACTATTAACACCAAACCCCCCGAACACTTTGCCCCAACCCCCTTTCAGTCAATCAACTATTAACACCAAACCCCCCGAACACTTTGCCCCAACCCCCTTTCAGTCAATCAACTATTAACACCAAACCCCCCGAACACTTTGCCCCAACCCCCTTTCAGTCAATCAACTATTAACACCAAACCCCCCGAACACTTTGCCCCAACCCCCTTTCAGTCAATCAACTATTAACACCAAACCCCCCGAACACTTCGCCCCAACCCCCTTTCAGTCAATCAACTATTAACACCAAACCCCCCGAACACTTTGCCCCAACCCCCTTTCAGTCAATCAACTATTAACACCAAACCCCCCGAACACTTTGCCCCAACCCCCTTTCAGTCAATCAACTATTAACACCAAACCCCCCGAACACTTTGCCCCAACCCCCTTTCAGTCAATCAACTATTAACACCAAACCCCCCGAACACTTTGCCCCAACCCCCTTTCAGTCAATCAACTATTAACACCAAACCCCCCGAACACTTTGCCCCAACCCCCTTTCAGTCAATCAACTATTAACACCAAACCCCCCGAACACTTTGCCCCAACCCCCTTTCAGTCAATCAACTATTAACACCAAACCCCCCGAACACTTTGCCCCAACCCCCTTTCAGTCAATCAACTATTAACACCAAACCCCCCGAACACTTTGCCCCAACCCCCTTTCAGTCAATCAACTATTAACACCAAACCCCCCGAACACTTTGCCCCAACCCCCTTTCAGTCAATCAACTATTAACACCAAACCCCCCGAACACTTCGCCCCACCCACCTTTCAGTAGCTCGTCGCTTATATATGTAAATAAATGGCGGGCCCTACGGGCCGGCCATTTATTTACATTTATAAGCGGCGCTGCATCATGCCGTAGGCATGATGCGGCGCCGCCTATTGCACTGCTTATTTCGCACTGCGGCGAAGCTGCATTGCGCCGCAGGCACAAAGCAATCCAGTCTATTTAAGTAAGCGTTTAGCGCTACATGGCGAAGCATGGCGCCTAATGCGGTCACCTACGATACATTGCCTATCTCAGTCAGCATTTAGTGGTCTGCGTCGTCGCATTTTACCAAGCGCGCGTTGCGACAATTTATTTGCTATTTAAGTAAGCATTTGGCGCGGTGTAGTGACGCTACATTGGGCCAGGGGAATACAGGGGAATGAAGAAAGTGCCAGGGGAACGTCTTGGAGTGGGTGTGAAAAGCCAGGGGAATGCTGGAGAATTCTGGGGGAATGTAAGGGCGTGCTTGCAATGTGCCAGCGGTATGCAGGGTAATGCAGGGAATACAGGGAAATGTATGGGAGTGGGTACAAATTGCAAGGGGGATTCAGTGGAATGCCAGGGGGTGTAAGGATGTAGGTGAAATGTGCCAGGAGATTACAGGGGGATGCCAGGGGAATGTACGGATGTGGGTGCAAACAGCTAGGGAAATGCAGTGGAATGCCAGGGGAATGAAATGGAGTTGGTCCAAAGTGCTTGGCAAATGCAGGTGTGAAGAATGCTGGGGAATGTATGGGGATGGGTGCAATGTGCCGGCGAATACAGGGAATGCAGGGCAATGCAGGAAAATGCAGGGAATTGCGGGGAACATAAGGGAGTGCATGCAAAGTGCCAGGGGAATGCAGGTGAATCCAGGAGAGTGCCAAGTGAACATATGGGAGTGTGTGCAAAGTGCCAAGAGAATGCAGGGGAATGCCAAGGGAACGTATGGGAGTGGGTGCAAAGTGCCAGGGGAATGCCAGGGGAATGTATAGGAGTGGGTGTAAAATACCAGGGGAATGCAGGATGCAAAGAAATGCCAGGGGAATGTATTGGTCTGTGTGCCAAGTCCAGTGGAATGCAGGGAAATTCAACGGAATGCCAGGGGAATGTATGCGAGTGGGTGCAAATTGCCAGGGTAATGCAGGGAATGCAGGGGAATGCCAGGGAAATGGAGGGGAATAAAGGTGAATGCCAAGGGAACGAACGGGAGTCTGTGCAAAGTGCCAGAGGGAGCAGGTGAATGCCAAGGGAACGAACGGGAGTCTGTGCAAAGTGCCAGAGGGATGCAGGTGAATGCAAATAAATGCCAGGTGAATGTATGGATCTGTGTGCAAAGTGCCTGGGGAATGCAGGGGAATTGAGGGGAATGTCAGGGGAAAGTATGGGAGTGGGCAAAAAGTGCCTGAGGAATGTAGGAGAATTCAGGGAAATGCAATGGAACGTATGCGTGGGTGCAAAGTGCAAGGGGAATGCAGGGGAATGCCGTCGAAACTTAAGGCAGTGGGAGAAAAGTGCCAGGGGAATGCAGGGAAATATAGTGAAATACCAAGGGAACGTATTGGGAGTGCGTGTAAACCGCCAGAGGAATGCAGGGAAATGCCAGGAGAATGTAAGAGTGGGTGGACTCCCCAGGGGAATGCAGCGGAATGCAGCCAGGAGAATGTATGGAAATTGGTCCAAAGTGACACGTTAATGCAGGGGAATGACAGGGGAATCCATGGGATTGTATGGAACTGGGTGTAAAGTGCTAGAGCAATGCAGGTGGATGAAGGGAAATACTAGGGAAACATATGTGAGAGGTACTAAGTGCGAGGAGAAAGGAGGGGAATGCAGGGGAATCACATTAGAATGTATGGTAGTGGGTGAAAAGTGCCAGGGAAAGCAGGTGAATGGCAGGGAAATGTATGGGAGTGGGTGTAAAGTGCCAGTGGAATGTATTGGAGTGTGTGCAAAGTACCATGGGGAATGGAGTGGGTGTAAAGTGCCAGGGGAATGCAGGGGAATGTCAGGGAAACGTACGGTAGTGGGTGCAAAGTGCCAGGGGAAAGCAAGGGAATGTATGTGTGGGTGCAAAGAGTCCACGAATGCAGGGGAATGCACAGGAATACCAGGAAAAAAGTAAATGGGTGGGTTCAATGTGCAAGGGAAATCTAGGGGAATGCCAAGGGAATGTATGGGAGTGGGTGCAAAGTGCCAGGGGAATGGAGGGGAATCCCATGAGAATGTATGGAAGTGGATACAAATTGCCAGGGAAATGCATGGGAATGGGTGTAGGTGCAAAGTGTCCAGGTAATGCAAGGGAATGCAGAGGAATGCAGAGGAATGCCACGTGAACGTATGGGAGTGGGAGTAACGTACCAGGGGAATGCAGGGGAATGACGGGAATCTACAGGAGTGGGTGTAAAGTGCCAGGGGAATACAAGGGAATGCAGGGGAATGCAGGGGAATGCAGGGGAATGCCAGGGGAACGTACGGTAGTGGGTGCAAAGTGCCAGGGGAATGTGTGTGGGTGCAAAGTGTCCAGGTAATGCAGGGGAATGCAGAGGAATGCCAGGTGAACGTAAATTGGTGGGTGGAAAGTGCAAAGGGAGTTGAGGGGAATCCCATTAGAGTGTACGGGAGTGTGTACATAGTGCCAGGGGATTGCAGGGGAATGCCAAGGGAATGTATGGGAGAGGGTGCAACGTGCCAGGGCAATGCAGGGGAATGCAGGGGAATACCAAAGGAACATATGGGAGGTGTAAACTGTCAGGGGATGCAGAGAATACACAGGAATGCCAGGGAAATGCAGGGGAATACAGGGGAATGCCAGGGGTACGTATGGGCGTGGGTGCAAAGTGCAAGGGAATGCTGTGGAATGCAGGGGAATACCAGGGGAACATATGGGAGTGGGTGCAAACTGCCAGAGGAATGCAGGGGTATGCAGGGGAATGCCAGTTGAACATATGGGAGTGGGTGTAGAGTGCCAAGGGAATGCAGGGAACTACCAGGTGAATGTAAGGGGGCGAGTGTAAAGTGCCACGGTAAAGAAGGGGAATGCAAAGCAATGCCAGGGGAACGTAGGAGAGAATGCAAATTCCCAGGGAAATGCAGGGGAATGCAGCGGAATGCCTGGGAACGCACGGAAGTGGGTGCAAAGTGCCAAGGGAATGCAGGGGAATGCATGGGAATGCCAGGGAAACATGGGAGTGAGTGTAAACTGCCAGGGGAATGTAGGGAATGCAGGGGAATGCCAGGGGAAAGTATGGGAATGGGTGTATAATACCAGGGTAATGCAGGGGACTACCAGGGAAATATAAAGGAGTGGGTGTAAAGTGCTAACGTAATGAAGGGGAATGCAGGGGGATGCCAGGGGAACGTACGAGAGTGGAGGCAAAGTGCCAGGGGAACGCAGGGGAATGCAGGGAAATACAGGGAAATGCCAGGGGAACGTATGGTAGTGGGTGCAAAGTGCCAGGGAAATGCTAGGGAATGCTGGGGAATGCTAGGGGAACGCATGGGAGTGGGTATAAACTGCCAGGGGAATGCAGGGAATACAGGGAAATGCCAGGGGAACGTATGGGAGTGGGTGTATAGTACCAGGGGAATGCAGGGGACTACCAGGGAAATGGAAGGGAGTGGGTGTAAAGTGCTAGCGGAATGAAGGGTAATGCAGGGGGATGCCAGGGGAACGTACAAGAGTGTAGGCAAAGTGCCAGGGAAATGCAGAGGAATGCAGGGAAATAGAGGGGAATGACAGGGGAACATATGGGAGTGGGTGCAAAGTGCCAGGGGAATGCACGGAAATGTAGAGGAATGCCAGGGAAACGTATGGGAGTGTAAAGTGCCAGGGGAATGCAAGGGAATGACGGGAATCTACGGGAGTGGGTGTAAAGTTCTAGGGGAATTAATGTGAATGCAGTGGAATGCAGGGGAATGCCAGGGGAACGTATGGTAGTGGGTGCAAAGAGCCAGGGGAATACAGGGGAATGCCAGGGGAACTTATGGGATTGGGTGCAAAGTGTAATAGGAATGCTGGGGAATACAGGGGAATGTCAGGGGAATGAATGAGTGGGTGTAAACTGCCAGGGGAATGCAGGGAATGCAGGGGAATGCCAGGGGAACTGTGTATAGTGCCAGGGGAATGCAGGGGACTACCAGGGGAATGCAAGGGAGTGGGTTCAAAGTGCTAGCGGAATGAAAGGGAATGCAGGGGAATGCCAGGGGAATGCAGGTGAATACAGGGGAATACAGGGAAATGCCAGAGGAACGTATGGGAGTGGGTACAAAGTGCCAGCGGAATGCTGGGGAATGCTGGGTAATGCAAGCATATGCCAAGGGAATGTACAGGAGTGGGTGCAAAGCGCGAGGGGAATTCAGGTGAATGCAGGGGAATGCAGGGGAATGCCAGGGGAACGTATGGTAGTTGGTGCAAAGAGCCAGGGGAATACAGGGGAATGCCAGAGGAACTTATGGGAGTGGATGCAAAGTGTCATGGGAATGCTGGGGAATACAGGGGAATGTCAGGGGAACGAATGAGTGTAAACTGCCAGGGGAATGCAGGGAATGCAGGGCAATGCCAGGGGAACGGTGTATAGTGCCAGGGGAATCCAGGGGACTACCAGGGGAATGCAAGGGAGTGGGTGTAAAGTGCTAGCGGAATGAAAGGGAATGCAGGGGAATGCCAGGGGAATACAAGGAAATGCCAGGGGAACGTATGGGAGTGGGTGCAAAGTGTCATGGGAATGCTGCGGAATACAGGGGAATGTCAGGGGAACGAATGAGAGTAGGTGTAAACTGCCAGGGGAATGCACGGAATGCAGGGGAATGCCAGGGGAAGTGTTTAGTGCCAGTGGAATGCAGGGGACTACCAGGGGAATGCAAGGGAGTGGGTGTAAAGTGCTAGCTGAATGAAAGGGAATGCAGGGGAATGCCAGGGGAATGCAAGGGAATACAGGGGAATACAGGGAAATGCCAGGGGAACGTATGGGAGTGGGTGCAAAGTGCCAGGGGAATGCTGGAAATGCAGGGGGATGCCAAGGGAACGTTTGAGAGGGTGTAAACTGCCAGGAGAATGCAGGGAATGCAGGGGAATGCCAAAGGAACGTATGGGAGTGGGTGTAAACTGCTAGGGGAATGCAGGGAATGCAGGGGAATGCAGGGAATGCAGGGGAATGCCAGGGGAACGTATGGGAGTGGGTGTATAGTACCAGAGAAATGCAAGGGACTACCAGGGGAATGCAAGGGAGTGGGTGTAAAGTGCTAGCGGAATGAAAGGGAATGCAGGGGAATGCCAGGGGAATGCAGGGGAATACAGGGGAATACAGGGAAATTGCCAGGGGAACGTATGGGAGTGGGTGCAAAGTGCCAGGGGAATGCTGGGAATGCAGGGGGATGCCAAGGGAACGTATGGGAGTGGGTGTAAACTGCCTGGGGAATGCAGGGAATGCAGGGGAACGCCAGGGGAACGTATGGGAGTGGGTGTATAGTGCCAGGGGAATGCAGGGGACTACCAGGGGAATGCAAGGGAGTGGGTGTAAAGTGCTAGCGGGATGAAGGGGAATGCAGGAAAATGCCAGGGTAAAGTACGAGAGTGGAGGCTGTGCCAGGGTAACGCAGGGGAATGCAGAGGAATACAGGAGAATACAGGGTAATGCCAGGAGAACGTATGGGAGTGGGTTCAAAGTGCCAGGGGAATGCTGGGGAATGCAGGAGAGTGCCAGGGGAACGATTGCAAGTGGGTGCAAACAGCCGGGGAAATACAGGGGAATGCAGGAGAATGCCAGGGAAACGTATGGTAGTGGGTGCAAAGTGCCAGGGGAATACAGGGGAATGCCAGGGGAACATATGGGAGTGGGTGCAAAGTGCCAGGGGGATGCTGGGGAATGCAGGGGAATGCCAGGGGAACATATGGGAGTGGGTGTAAACTGCCAGGGGAATGCAGTGCATCCAGGGGAATGCCAGAAAAACAAATGGGAGCGGGTGTATAGTGCCAGAAGAATGCAGGAGACTACCAGGGTAATGCAAGGGAGTGGGTGAAATGTGCCAGGGGAATGCGGGGGAATGCAAGGGAATACCAGGGGAACGTATGGGAGTGGGTGAAAACTGCCAGGGGAATGCAGGGGAATGCAGGGGAATGCCAGGGGAACATATGTGAGTGGGTGTATAGTGCCAGAAGAATGCTGGAGACTACCAGGGTAATGCAAGGGAGTGGGTGAAATGTGCCAGGGGAATGCGGGGGAATGCAAGGGAATACCAGGGGAACGTATGGGAGTGGGTGAAAACTGCCAGGGGAATGCAGGGGAATGCAGGGGAATGCTTGGGGAACATATGGGAGTGGGTGTATAGTGCCAGAGGAATGCAGCGAACTACCAGGGGAATGTAAGGGACCGAGTGTAAAGTGCTAGGGTAATGAAGGGGAATGCAAAGGAATGCAAGGGGAACGTACGAGAGAGGATGTAAATTGCCAGGGGAACGCAGGGGAATGCAGGGGAATGCCATGGGAATGTACTGTAGTGGTTGCAAAGTGCCAGAGGAATGCAGGGAAATGCACGTGAATGCAGGGGAATGCCAGGGAAACGTATGGGAGTGAGTGTAAAGTGCCAGGGGAATACAGGTGAATAACGGGAATCTAAGGGAGTGGGTGTAAAGTGCTAGGGGAATACAGAGGAATGCAAGGGAATGCCAGGGGAATGTATGGTAGTGGGTGCAAAGTGCAAGGGAAATACAGGGGAATGCCAGGGGAACTTATGAGACTGGGTGCAGTGTCAGGGGAATGCTGGGGAATACAGGTGAATGCCATGGGAACGTATGGGAGTGGGTGTTAACTGCCAGGGGATTGCAGGGAATGCAGGGGAATGCCAGGGAAACGTATTGGAGTGGAGGCAAAGTGCCAGGGGAATGCATGGGAATGCAGGGGAATCCAAGGGAATACAGGGAAATGCAAGGGAAACGTATGGGAGTGGGTGCAAAGTGCCAGGGGATTGCTGGGGAATGCAGGGGATTGCAAGGGGAATGTATGGGAGTGGGTGTAAACTGCCAGGGTAATGCAGGGAATGCAAGGGAATGCCAGGAGAACATATGAATGGGTGTATAGTGCCAGGGGAATGCAGGGAACTACCAGGGGAATGTAAGGTGGCGGGTGTAAAGTGCTACGGGAAGGGGAATGCAAAGGAATGCCAGGGGAACTACGAGAGAGGATGCAAATTGCCAGGAGAATGCAGGGGAATACAGGGGAATGCCAGGGGAACGTACGGTAGTGGGTGCAAAGTGCCAGGGGAATGCAGGAGAATGCAGGGGAATGCCAGGGAAACGTATCGGTGTAAACTGCCAGGTGAATGCAGGGAATACAGGGGAATGCCAGGGGAACATATGGGAGTGGGTGTATAGTGCCACGGGAATGCAGGGGACTACAAGGGTAATGCAAGGGAGTGGGTGTAAAGTGCTAGCGGAATGAAGGGGAATACAGGGGAATGTCAGGTGAACGTATGAGAGTGGAGGCAAAGTGCCTGGGTAACGCATGGGAATGCAGGGGAATACAGGGGAATTCCAGGGGAACGTATGGGAGTGGGTGCAAAGTGCCAGGGGAATGCTGGGGAATGCAGGGGAATGCCAGGGGAACGTATGGCAGTGGGTGCAAACAGCCAGGGGAATGCACGGGAAAGGAAGAAGAATGCCAGGGGAACATATGGGAGTGAGTGTAAAGTGCCAGGGGAATGCAGGGGAATGACAAGGGAATCTACGGGAGTGGGTGTAAAGTGCTAGGGGAATTCAGGTGAATGCATGGGAATGCAGGGGAATGCCAGGGGAACGTATGGTAGTGGGTGCAAAGTGCCAGGGGACTACAGGGGAATGACAGGGGAACTTATGGGAGTGGGTGCAAAGTGTCAGTGGAATGCTGGGGAATACAAGGGAATGCCAGGGGAATGTATGGGAGTGGGTGTAAACTGCCGGGGAATGGAGGGAATGCAGAGGAATGACAGGGGAACGCATGGGGGTGGGTGTATAGTACCAGCGGAATGAAGGGGACTACCAGAGGAATGCAAGGGAGTTGGTGTAAAGTGCTAGCAGAATGAAGGGGAATGCAGGGGAATGCCAGAGGAACGTACGACAGTGGAGGCAAAGTGCCAGGGGAACACAGGGGAATGCAGGGGAATACAGGGGAATACAGGGGAATGCCAGGGGAACATATGGGAGTGGATGCAAAGTGCCAGGGGAAGGTTGGGGAATGCAGGTGAATGCCAGGGGAACGTACGAGAGTGGAGGCAAAGTGCCAGGGGATCGCAGGGGAATACAGAGGAATACAGGGGAATGCCAGGGGAACGTATAGAAGTGGGTGCAAAGTGCCAGGGGGATGCAGGGGAATGCAGGGGAATGCCGGGGGAACATATGGGAGTGGGTGTATAGCGCCAAGGGAATGCAGGGAACTACCAGAGGAATGTAAGGGGGCGAGTGTAAAGTGCTAGGGGAATGAAGGGATTGCAAAGAAATGCAAGGGGAATGTACGAGAGGATGTAAATTGCCAGGGGAACGCAGGGGAATGCAGGGGAATACCAGGGGTACGTACGGTAGTGGGTGCAGAGTGCCAGAGCAATGCAGGGGAATGCAGGGGAATGCCAGGGAAACGTATGGCAGTGAGTGTAAAGTGCCAGGGGAATGCAGGTGAATAACAAGGGAATCTATGGGAGTGGGTGTAAAGTGCTAGGGAAATACAGTGGATGCAGGGGAATGCCAGGGGAATGTATGGTAGTGGTTGCAAAGTGCCAGGGAAATACAGGGGAATGCCAGGGGAACTTATGGGAGTGGTTGCAAAGTGTCAGGGGAATGCTGGGGAATACAGGGGAATGCCAAGGGAACGTATGGGAGTGGGTGTAAACTGCCAGGGAATTGCAGGGAATGCAGGGGAATGCCAGGGGAACGTATGGGAGTGGAGGCAAAGTCCCAAAAGAATGCAGGAAAATGTAGGGGAATCCAGACGAATACAGGGAAATACCAGGGGAACGTATGGGAGTGGGTGCAAAGTGCCAGGGGATTGCTGGGGAATGCAGGGGAATGCCAGGGGAATGTATGGGAGTGGGTGTAAACTGCCAGGGGAATGCAGGGAATGCAAGGAATGCCAGGGGAACATATGTGAGTGAGTGTATAGTGCCAGGGGAATGCAGGGAACTACCACGGGAATGTAAGGTGGTGGGTGTAAAGTGCTACGGGAAGGGGAATGCAAAGGAATGCCAGGGGAACATACAAGAGGATGCAAATTGCCAGGGGAATGCAGGGGAATGCCAGGGAAACGTTCGGTAGTGGGTGCAAAGTACCAGGGGAATGCAGGGGAATGCAGGGGAATGCCAGGGGAACGTATGGGAGTGGGTGTATAGTGCCAGGGGAATGCAGGGGACTACAAGTGGAATACAAGGGAGTGGGTGTAAAGTGCTTGCGGAATGAAGGGGAATGCAGGCGAATGCCAGGGGAACGTACGAGAGTGGAGGCAAAGTGCCAGGGGAACGCAGGGGAATGCAGGGGAATGCAGGGGAATACAGGGGAATTCCAGGAGAACGTATGGGAGTGGTGCAAAGTGCCAGGGGTATGCAGGGGAATGCAGGAGAATGCCAGGGGGACAGGTGGGAGTGAGTGTGAAGTGCCAAGGGAATGCAGGGGAATGAAAGGGGAATCTACTGGAGTGGGTGTAAAGTGCTATGGGAATTCAGGTGAATGCAGGGGAATGCAGGGGAAAGCCAGGGGAATGTATGGTAGTGGGTGCAAAGTGCCAGAGGACTACAGGGGAATGCCAGGGGAACTTATGGGAGTGGGTGCAAAGTGTCAGGGGATGCTGGGGAATACAAGGGAATGCCAGGGGAACGTATCGGAGTGGGTGTAAACTACCAGGGGAATGGAGGGAATGCAGGGGAATGCCAGGGGAATGCATGGGAGTGGGTGTATAGTGCCAGGGGAATGCAGGGGACCACCAGTGGAATGCAAGGGAGTGGGTGTAAAGTGCTAGCGGAATGAAGGGGAATACAGGGGAATGCCAGGGGAACATACGAGTGTGGATGCAAAGTGCCAGGGGAACGCAGGAGAATGCAGGGGAATTCAGGGGAATACAGGGGAATGCCAGGGGAACGTATGGAAGTGGGTTCAAAGTGCCAGGGGAACGCATGGGAGTGGGTGTATAGTGCCAGGTGAATGCAGGGGACCACCAGGGGAATGCAAGGGAGTGGGTGTAAAGTGCTAGCGGAATGAAGGGGAATGCAGGGGAATGCCAGGGGAACATACGTGTGTGGATGCAATGAGCCAGGGGAACGCAGGGGAATTCAGGGGAATACAGGGGAATGCCAGGGGAACGTATGGAAGTGGGTGCAAAGTGCCAGGGGAATGCTGGGGAATGCAGGGAAATGACGGGAACGTATGGGAGTGGGTGTAAACTGCCAGGGGAAAGCAGGGAATGCAGGGGAATGCCAGGGGAACATATGTGAGTGGGTGTTTAGTGCCAGAAGAATGCAGGGGACTACCAGGGGAATGTGAGTGGGGGTAAAGTGCTAGCAGAATGAAGGGGAATGCAGGGGAATGCCAGGTGAACGTACGAGAGTGCAGGCAAAGTGCCAGGGGAATGCAGGGGAATGCAAGGAAATACAGGGAAATGCCAGGCGAACGTATGGGAGTTGGTTCAAAATGCCAGGGAAATGCTAGGGAAAGTAGAGCAATACCAGGGGAACATATGGGAGTGGGTTCAAACTGCCATGGGAAAGCAGGGGAATGCAGGGGATTGCCAGGGGAACTTATGAGAGTGGGTGTATAGTGCCAGGGGAATGCAGGGAACTACCAGGAGAATGTAAGGGGGTGGGTGTAAAGTGCTACGGGAATGAAGGGGAATGCAAAGGAATGCCAGGTGAACGTACGAGAGAGGATGCAAATTGCCAGGGGAATGCAGGGAACTACCAGGGGAATGTAAGGGGGCGAGTGTAAAGTGCCAGGGGAATGCAGGGGAATAAAGGGGAATGCACGGGAATACAGGGGAATGCTGGTGAATGCCAGGGAAACGTATGGGAGTGAGTTTAAAATGCCAGGGTAATGCAGGGGAATGACAGGGGAATCTACGGGAGTGGGTGTATAGTGCCAGGGGAATACAGTGGAATGCAGGGGAATGCAAGGGAATGCCAGGGGAATGTATGGTAGTGGGTGCAGTGCCAGGGGAATACAGGGGAATCCCAGGGGAACTTATGGGAGTGGGTGCAAAGTGTCAGGGGAATGCTGGGGTATACAGGGGAATTCCAGGGGAACGTATGGGAGTGGGTGTAAACAGCCAGGGGAATGCAGGGAATGCAGAGGAATGCCAGGGGAACGTATGGGAGTGGGTGTGTAACGCCAGGTGAATGCAGGGGACTACCAGGGGAATGCAAGGGAGTAGGTGTAAAGTGCTAGTGGAATGAAGGGGATTGCAGGGGAGGGCCAGGGGAACGAACAAGATTGGAGGCAAAGTGCCAGGGGAACACGGGAATGCCAGCGGAACGCATGGGAGCGGGTGCAAAGTGCCAGGGGAATGCTGGAAAATGCAGGGAAATGCCAGGGGAACGTATGGGAGTGGGTGCAAACTGCCAGGGAAATGCAGGGGAACGTACGGTAGTGGGTGCAGTGCCAGGGAATGCAGAGGAGTGCAGGGGAATTCAGGGGAATGCCAGGGAAACGTATGGGAGTGAGTGTAAACTGCTAGGGGAATGCAGGGAATGCTGGGGATGCAGGGGAATGCCAGGAATTCGTATGGAAGTGGGTGTAGAGTGCCAGAGGAATGCAGGGGACTACCAGGGGAATGCAAGGGAGTGGGTGTAAAGTGCTAGCGGAATGAAGGGGAATGCCAGGGGAATGTACAAGAGTGGAGGCAAAGTGCCAGGGGAACGCAGGGGAATGCAGGGGAATGCAGGGAAACGCCAGGGCAACGTATGGGAGTGGGTGTAAACTGCCAGGGGAATCCAGGGTAATGCAGGGGAATGCCAGGGGAACATATGGGAGTAGGTGTATAATGCCAGATGAATGCAGGAAGCTAACGGGAATGTAAGGGGGGTGATCTAAAGTGCCAGGGGAATGAAGGAAAATGCAAAGGAATGTCATGGGAACGTACGAGAGAGGATGCAAATTGCCAGGGGAATGCAGGGGAATGCAGGGGAATGCAAGGGGAACGTACGATAGTGGGTGCTACGTGCCATGGGAATGCAGGAGAATGCAGGGGGGTGGCAGGGAAATGTATGGGAGTGTGTAAAGTGCCAGGGGAATGCAGGGGAATGACAGGGGAATCTACGGGAGTGGGTGTAAAGTGCTAGGGGAATTCAGGTGAATGCAGGGGAATGCCAGGGGAACGTATGGTAGTGGGTGCAAAGTGCCAGGGGAATACAGGGCAATGCCAGTGGAACTTATGGGAGTGGGTGCAAAGTGGCAGGGGAATGCTAGGGAATACAGGGGAATGCCAGGGGAACATATGGGAGTGGGTGTAAACTGCCAGGTGAATGCAGGGGTACGTATGGGAGTGGGTGTATAGTGCCAGGGGAATACAGGGGACTAGCAGGGGAATGCAAGGTAGTGGGTGTAAAGTGCTAGCGGAATGAAGGGGAATGCAGGGGAATGCCAGGGAAACGTACAAGAGTGGAGGCAAAGTGCCAGGGAAAATGCAGGGAAAGGCAGGGGAATGCCAGAGGAACATATGGGAGTGGGTGTATAGCGCCAGGGGAATGCAGGGAACTACCAGGGAAATGAAGGGAAATGCAAAGGAATGCCAGGGGAATGTACAAGAGGATGCAAATTGCCAGGGAATGCAGGGGAATGCAGGGGAATGCGAGGGGAACGTACGAGAGTGGAGGCAAAGTGCCAGGGGAAGGCAGGGGAATGCAGGGGAATGCAGGGGAATACAGGGAAATGCATTTGGAATGTATGGGAGTGGGTTCAAAGTGCCAGGGGAATGCTGGGGAATGCAGGGGAATGCCAAGTGAACATGTGGGAGTGGGTGTGTAGCGCCAGGGGAATGTAAGGGGGCAGGTGTAAAGTGCTAGGGGAATGAAAGGGAATGCACAGGAATGCCAGGGGAACGTACAAGAGAGGATGCAAATTGCCAGAGGAATGCAGGGGAATGGCAGGGGAACGTACGGTAGTGGGTACAAAGTGCCAGGGGATTGCAGGGGAATGCAGGGGAATGCAGGGGAATGCCAGGGAAACGTATGGGAGTGTAAACTGCCAGGGGAATGCAGGGAATCCAGGGAAATGCCAGGGGAACGTATGGCAGTGGGTGTATAGTGCCAGGGGAATGCAGGGGACTACCAGGAGAATGCAAGGGAGTGGGTGTAAAGTGCTAGCGGAATGAAGGGGAATGCAGGGGAATGCCAGGGGAACGTACAAGAGTGGAGGCAAAGTGCCAGGGGAATGCAGGAGAATGCAGGGGAATACAGGGAAATGCCAGGGGAACATATGGGAGTGGGTGCAAATTGCCAGGGGAATGCTGGGGAATGCAGGGGGATGCCAGGGGAACGTATGGGAGTGGGTTTAAACTGCCAGGGGAATGCAGGGAATGCAGGGGAATGCCAGGGGTACGTATGAGAGTGGGTGTATAGTGCCAGGGGAATGCAGGGGACTACCAGAGGAATGCCAGGGCGTGGGTGCAAAGTGCTAGCGGAATGAAGGGGAATGCCAGGGAAACGTACAAGAGTGGAGGCAAAGTGCCAGGGGAACGCAGGGGAATGCAGGGGAATGGAAGGGAATACAGGGGAATGCCAAGGAAATGTATGGGAATGGGTGCAAAGTGCCAGGGGAATGCTGGGGAATGCAGGGGAAGGCCAGGGAAACGTATGGGAGTGGGTGCAAATGCCAGGGGAATGTAGGGGAATTTAAGGGAATGCCAGGGGAACATATGGGAATGTGTGTATAGCACCAGGGGAATGCAGGGAACTACCAGGGGATTGTAAGGGGGCGGGTGTAAAGTGCTAGGGGAATGAAGAGGAATGCAAAGGAATGCCAGGGGAACGTACGAGAGAGATTGCAAATTGCCAGGGGAATGCAGGGAAATGCAGGGGAATGCCAGGGGAACGTACGGTAGTTGGTGCAAAGTGCCAGGGGAATGTGGGGAATGCAGGGGAATGCAAGGGAAACGTATTGGAGTGAGTGTAAAGTGCCAGGGGAATGCAGGGGAATGACAGGGGAATCCACGGGAGTGGGTGTAAAGTGCTAGAGAAATTCAGGTGAATGCAGGGGAATTCCAGGGGAACGTATGGTAGTGGGTGCAAACTGCCAGGGGAATACAGGGGAATGCCAGGGGAACTTATGGGAGTGGGTGCAAACTGCCAGGGGAATGCATGGAAAGCAGGGGAATGCCAGGGGAACGTATGGGAGTGGGTGTATAGTGCCAGGGGAATGCAGGGGACTACGAGGGGAATGCAAGGGAGTGGGAGTAAAGTGCTAGCGGAATGAAGGGGAATGCAGGGGAATGCCAGGGGAACGTATGAGAGTGGAGGCAAAGTGCCAGGGGAACGCAGGGGAATGCAGGGGAATACAGGGGAATACAGGGGAATGCCAGGGGAACGTATGGGAGTGGGTGCAAAATGCCAGGGGTATGCTGGGGAATGTAGGGGAATGCCAGGGGAACGTATGGGAGTGGGTGTAAACTGCCAGGGGAATGCAGGGAATGCAGGGGAACGCCAGGGGAACGTATGCAAGTGGGTGTATAGTGCCAGGGGAAGGCAGGGTACTACCAGGGTAATGCAAGGGAGTGGGTGTAAAGTGCTAAGCGGAATGAAGGGGAATGCAGGGGAATGCCAGGGAAACGTACGAGTGGAGGCAAAGTGCCAGGGTAACGCAGTGGAATGCAGGGGAATGCAGGGGAATACAGGGGAATACAGGGGAATGACATGGGAACGTATTGGAATGGGTGCAAAGTGCCAGGGGAATGCTGGGGAATACAGGGGAATCCAGGGGAAAGTATGGGAGTGGGTGTAAACTGCCAGGGGAATGCAGGGAATGCAGGAGAATGCAGGGGAACGTATGGGAGTGGGTGTATAGTGCCAGGGGAATGCAGGGTGACTACCAGGGGAATGCAAGAGAGTGGGTGTAAAGTGCTAGTGGAATGAAGGGGAATGCAGGAGAATGCCAGGGGAACGTACGAGAGTGGAGGCAAAGTGCCAGGGGAATGCAGGGGAATGTAGGGGATTGCAGGGGAATACAGGGGAATGCCAGGGGAACATATGGGAGTGGGTGCAAAGTGCCAGGGGAATGCTTGGGAATGCAGGGGAATGCCAGGGGAACGTATGGGAGTGGGTACAAACTGCCAGGGGAATGCAGGGAACTACCAGGGGAATGTAAGGGGGCGGGTGTAAAGTGCTAGGGGGATGAAGGGGAATGCAAAAGAATGCCAGGGGAACGTACGAGAGGATGCAAATTGCCAGGGGAATGCAAGGGAATGCAGCGGAATGCTAGGGGATCGTACGGTGGTGGGTACACAGTGCCAGGGGAATGGAGGGGAATGCAGGGGAATGCAGGGGAATGCCAGGGAAACGTATGGGAGTGTAAACTGCCAGGGGAATGCAGGGAATGCAGGGAAATGCCAAGGGAACGTATGGGAGTGGGTGTATAGTGCCAGGGGAATGCAGGGGACTACCAGGGGAATGCAAGGGAGTGGGTGTAAAGTGCCAGCGGAATGAAGGGGAATGCAGGGTAATGCCAGGGGAACGTACAAGAGTGGAGGCAAAGTGCCAGGGGAACGCAGAGGAATGCAGGGGAATGCAGGGGAATACAGGAGAATGCCAGGGGAACGTATGGGAGTGGGTGCAAAGTGCCAGGGGAATGCTGGGGAATGCCACAGCAACGTATGGGAGTGGTGCAGTGCCAGGGGAATGCAGGAAATGCTGGGGAATGCCAGGGGAACGTATTGGAGTGGGCACAAAGTGCCAGGGGAATGTAGGGGAATGCAAGGGAATGCCAGGGAACATATGGGAGTGGGTGCAAAGTGCCATGGGAATGCATGGGAGTGTGCAAAGTGCAATGGGAATGTGGGAGGATGCCAGGGGAATGTATGGGTGTGGGTGCAAAAGCCAGAAAAAAGCAGGGGAATGCAGGGAACGGGAACATATGGGATTTGGTACAAAGTGCCAGGAGAATGCAAGTGAATGCAGGGGAATGCTGGGGAATACCAGGGGAACATATGGGAGTGGGCGCAATGCGAGGGGAATTCAGTGGAATGCAGGCAAATGCAGGGGAATGCCAGGGAAACGAATGGGTATGTGTGCAAAGTGCCAGGAGAATGCAGGTAAATCTATGGGAGTGGGTGCAAAGTGCCAGGGAATGCAGGAGAATGCCAGGGGAACGTATGGGAGAGGGTGCAAATTGCCAGGGGAATGTAGAGGAATGCAGGTGGGTGCAAGGGAATGCCAGAGAACAAATGGGAGTGGGTACAAAGTGCCAGGGGAATGCAGGGGAATGCATTGGAGTGGGTCCAAAATGCCAGGGGAAGGGGATTGCAGGGAATGCCAGGGGAATGTATGGAAGTGGGTGCAAAGTGCCAGTGGAATGCAGGGGAATGCAGGGGAATACCAGGTTACTGTAAGGGAGTACCAGGTGAATGTAAGGGAGTGAGTGCTATGTACCTGGGGAATGCAGGGGACTACCAGTGTAATGTATTGGAGGGTGTGCAAAGTGCCTGGGGAATGCCAAGGGAATGTATGGGAGTGGGTACTAAGTGTCGGGAATGCCGGGGAATGCAGGGGGATGCCAGGGGAACATATGGGCCAGGTAAATGTATGGGAGTGGGTACAAAGTGCCAGGGAAATGGAGGGCAAGAACGCAGTGTCATGCAGGGGAATGCCAAGGAACATATTGAAGTGGGTGCAAAGTGCCAGTGGAATGCAAGGGAATGCAAGGGAATGCAAGGAAATGCAAGGGGAATGTATTGGAGTGGGTGCAAAGTGCCAGTGAAATTCAGGGAAATGCAGTGGAATGCCATAGCAACGTATGGGAGTGGGTGCAAAGTCCCAGGGGAATGCAGGGGAATGCAGAGGAATGCCAGGGAAACGTATGGGAATGGGTGCAAAATGCCATGGGAATGCAGGGGAATGCAAGAAAATGCACAGCAACGTTTGGGAGTGGGTGCAAAGTACCAGTGGAATGCAGGGTAATGCAGGGGAATGCCATGGGAACATGGGAGTGGGTGCAAAGTGCCAGGGAAATGCATGGGGGTGTGTGCAAAGTGCAATGGAAATGTAGGGGAACGCCAGGGGAATGTATGGGAGTGGGTGCTAAACACCAGAGGAACACAGGAGAATGCAGGGTAATGCGAGGGGAACGTATGGAAGTGGGTGCAACCGTACATTGCTGCATGCCATTGTATATCACTGCATATACTATTGCACATCACTGCATATACTATCACACATTGCTGCATGCTATTACATATCATTGAATATACTATTGCACATCACTGGATGTTAAAGTGTATCACTGCATATACTATTGCAAGAGAGCATAAGAACGGGCGGCTAGAGTAAGAGCGTGTAACTACGTAAAATTCGAAACCGGGCGGAATTTACCGCCAGTACTAGAAATAGTAACACGCACTGCGCACGCTGCTTTGACATAAGCCCTATGCATTGTTGCTAAGCGCACACGTGACCGGATGTTCTATATTTAGTACGGTTCAATAATTTTGCCCGGACTACGGGCTTCTATTGGAGTTACACGTTCTTACTCTAGCCGCCCGTTCTTATGCGCTCTTGCTATTGCACATCACTGCATGCACAGCTCATCACGCATACACTATTCCACAACACTGAATGCTACAGTACAACACTGCATATACCACTGCACATTCACTGCATGCTATTATAAATCACTGCATGCTATAGTACAACACTGCATAAACTATTGCACATCACTGCATGCCATACTACATCATTGCATAATCTATTGCACATCACTGCATACAGTATTGCACACCACTGCATGTTATATTACATCACTGCATATACTACTGCACATTGCTGCATGCTATTGCATGCATATAACTGCATATGCCATTGCACATCACTGCATATACTGTACATCACTGCATGCTATATTACATCACTGCATATTCTATTGCACATTGCTGCATGCTAGAGTACATCACTGCATATACCATTGCACATCACTGCATATACTATTACACATCACTGCATGTTATATTACATCACTGCATATACTACTGCACATTGCTGCATCCTATTGCATATCACTGCATATACTATTGCACATCAATGCATGCTATAGTACATCACTGCATATACTATTGCACATCACTGCATATACTATTTCACATCACGGCATATATTACTGCACATCACTGCATATACTATAGCACATCACTGCATGCTATATTACATCACTGCACATTCTATTGCACATTGCTGCATGCTTGAGTACATCACTGCATATACCACTGTACATCACAGCATATACTATTACACATCACTGCAAGTTATATTACATCACTGCATATAGTACTGCACATTGCTGCATGCTATTGCATATCACTGCATATACTATTGCACATCAATGCATGCTATAGTACATCACTGCATATACTATTGCACATCACTGCATATACTATTTCACATCACTGCATATACTATAGCACATCACTGCATCCTACATTACATCCTGCATATTCAATTGCACATTGCTGCCTGGTAGAGTACATCATTGCATATACCATTGCACATCACTGCATATACTATTGCACATCACTGCAAGCTATATTACATCACTGCATGCCAAACTACATCACTGAATATACTACTGCACATTGCTGCATGCTATTCCATATCACAGCATACACTTCCACATCACTGAATGCTACAGTACAACACTGCATATACCATTCACATTCACTGCATGCTATTGTAAATCACTGCATATACTATTGCAAATCACTGCTTGCTATAGTACATCACTGCATACACTATTGCACATCACTGCATGCAATATTACATTACTGCATATACTATTGCACACCACTGCATGTTATATTTAATCACTGTATATACTACTGCACATTGCTGCATGCTATGCATATCACTGCATATACTATTGCACATCACTGCATGTTATATTACATCACTGCATATACTACTGCACATTGCTGCAGGCTATTGCATATCACTGCATATGCCATTGCACATTCACTGCATGCTATTGTAAATCACTGCATGTACTATTGCACATCACTGCATGCTATAGTACATCACTGCATACACTACTGCACATCACTGCATGCAATATTACATTACTGCATATACTATTGCGCATTGCTGCATGCTATTGCATATCAGTGCATCTATTGTTGCACATCAATGCATGCAATAGTACATCACTGCTTATACTACTGCACATCACTGCATGCTATATTACATCACTGCATTATTGCACTTTCCTGCATGCTAGAGTACACCACTGCATAATCTATTGCACATCATTGCATATACTATTGCACACCACTGCATGTTTATTACATCACTGCATATACTACTGCACATTGCTGCATGCTATTGCATATCACTGCATATGCCATTGCACATTCACTGCATGCTATTGTAAATCACTGCATATACTATTGCACATCACTGCATGCCATAGTACATCACTGCATACACATTGCACATCACTGCATGCAATATTACATCACTGCATACACTTTGCACATCACTGCATATACTATTGCACATCACTGCATGCCATATTACAAAACTCCATATACTATTGCAATTCATTGCATGATGTATTATATCACTGCATATACTACTGCACATTGCTGCATGCTTTGCATATCACTACATATACTATTGCACATCACTGCATGTTATAGCATATCACAGCATATACTATTGCACATCTGCATATTATAGCATATCACTGCATATACTATTGCACATCACTGCATATACTATTCCACATCACACATATACTATTGAACATCACTCATGCCATTCATATTACATCACTGCATGCTATTGTAAATCACTGCATGTACTATTGCACATCACTGCATGCTATAGTACATCACTGCATACACTACTGCACATCACTGCATATACTATAGCACATCACTGCATGCTATATTACATCACTGCATATTCTATTGAACATTGCTGCATGCTAGAGTACATCACTGCATATACCATTGTACATTACTGCATATACTATTACACATCACTGCAAGCTATATTACATCACTGCATATACTATTGCACATCGCTGCATGCTATTACATATCACTGCATATGCTATTGCACATCACTGGATGTTGTAGTATATAACTGCATAAACTATTGCACATCACTGCATGCCATACTACATCATTGCATAATCTATTGCATTTCACTCCATGTTATATTACACCACTGCATATACTATTGCACACCACTGCATGTTATATTACATCACTGCATATACTATTGCACACCACTGCATGTTATATTACACCACTGCATATACTATTGCACACCACTGCATGTTATATTACATCACTGCATATACCACTGCACATTGCTGCATGCTATTGCATATCACTGCATATGCCATTGCACATTCACTGCATGCTATTGTAAATCACTGCATGCAATATTACATTACTGCACATACTACTGCGCATTGCTGCATGCTATTGAGTATCACTGCATCTATTGTTGCACATCACTGCATGCAATACTACATCACTGCATATACTACTGCATATCACTGCATATACTACACAACATCACTGCATGCTATATTACATCACTGCATACTCTACTGCACATTGCTGCATGCTAGAGTACATCACTGCATATACCATTGCACATCACAGCATATACTATTACACATGACTGCAAGCTATATTACATCACTGCATATACTACTGCACATTGCTGCATGCTATT
Source organism: Agelas oroides (assembly GCA_949130485.1). Classification (NCBI taxonomy): domain Eukaryota; kingdom Metazoa; phylum Porifera; class Demospongiae; order Agelasida; family Agelasidae; genus Agelas; species Agelas oroides. Next base: position 23,728 of record OX422185.1, read on the forward strand.
GCATACCACCGCATATGCTATTGCACATCACTGGATGTTATCGTATGTAACTGCATATACTATTGCACATCACTGCATGCTATAGTACAACCTGCATAAACTATTCCACATCACTGCATGCCATACTACATCACTGCATATATTTTTTGCACATCACTGCACATACTATTGTACATCACTGCATGTTATATTACATCACTGCATATACTACTGCACATTGCTGCATGCTATTCCATATCACTGCATATACTATTGCACATCAATGCATGCTATAGTACATCACTGCATACACTACTGCACATCACTGCATATACTATAGCACATCACTGCATGCTATATTACATCACTGCATATACTACTGCACATTGCTGCATGCTATTCCATATCACTGCATATACTATTGCACATCAATGCATGCTATAGTACATCACTGCATACACTACTGCACATCACTGCATATACTATAGCACATCACTGCATGCTATATTACATCACTGCATATTCTATTGAACATTGCTGCATGCTAGAGTACATCACTGCATATACCATTGTACATTACTGCATATACTATTACACATCACTGCAAGCTATATTACATCACTGCATATACTATTGCACATCGCTGCATGCTATTACATATCACTGCATATGCTATTGCACATCACTGGATGTTGTAGTATATAACTGCATAAACTATTGCACATCACTGCATGCCATACATCATTGCATAATCTATTGCATTTCACTCCATATACTATTGCACACCACTGCATGTTATATTACATCACTGCATATACTATTGCACACCACTGCATGTTATATTACACCACTGCATATACTATTGCACACCACTGCATGTTATATTACATCACTGCATATACTACTGCACATTGCTGCATGCTATTGCATATCACTGCATATACTATTGCACATCAATGCATGCTATAGTACATCACTGCATATACTATTGCACATCACTGCATATACTATTTCACATCAAGGCATATACTACTGCACATCACTGCATATACTATAGCACATCACTGCATGCTATATTACATCACTGCACATTCTATTGCACATTGCTGCATGCTTGAGTACATCACTGCATATACCATTGTACATCACCGCATATACTATTACACATCACTGCAAGTTATATCACATCACTGCATATACTATTGCACATTGCTGCATGCTATAGTATATCCCTGCATATACTATTGCACATAACTGCATATACTTTTGCATATCACTGCATTTTATAACAGATCACTGATATACTATATAACATCACTGCATATACTATTGCACATCACTGCATGTTATACTACATCACTGCATATAATATAGCACATCACTGCATGTTATACTACATCACTGCATATACTATAGCACATCACTGCATATAGTATTGCACATCACTGCATGCCATACATCCGGGCATATACTATTGCAGATCACTGCATCCCATATTACATCACGTATATACTATCGCACATCACTGCATATACATTGCACATCATTGCATGTTATATTACATCACTGCATGTACTACTGCACATTGCTGCATGCTATTGCATATCACTGCATAGACTAGTCCACATCACTGCATGTTATAGCAGATCACAGCATATACTATAGTATTCCACTGCATTAGTATTTCACATGACTGCATATACTATTGCACATCACTGCATGCCATGCATATCACATCACAACATTACTATTGCATATCACTATACATAAGCTATAGTACATCACTGCATACACTATTGCACATCACTGCTTGCAATATTAACTCACTGCATATACTAATGCACATCACTGCATATACAATTGCACATCACTGCATGCCATAGTACATCCGGGTATATACTATTGCACATCACTGCATGCCATATTACATCACTGCATATACTATCGCACATCACTGCTATACTATTGCACATCACTGCATGTTATATTACATCACTGCATAGACTACTGCACATTCCTGCATGCTATTGCATATCACTGCATATGCCATTGCACATTCACTGCATGCTATTGTAAATCACTGCATGTACTATTGCACATCACTGCATGCTATAGTACATCACGGCATACACTATTGCACGTCACTGCATATACTATCGCACATCACTGCTATACTATTGCACATCACTGCATGTTATATTACATCACTGCATAGACTACTGCACATTCCTGCATGCTATTGCATATCACTACATATACTATTCACATCATTGCATATCATGACTATTGCATCTCACTGCACATACTATTGTACATCACTACATGTTATATTACATCACTCCATATACTACTGCACATTGTTGCATGCTATTGCATATCACTGCATATGCCATTGCACATTCACTGCATGCTATTGTAAATCACTGCATGTACTATTGCACATCACTGCATGCTATAGTACATCACGGCATACACTATTGCACGTCACTGCATGCAATATTACATTACTGCATACTGCTGTGCACTCTGCATGCTATATATATTGCATATCACTGCATCTATTGCACATCACTGCATGCAATACTACATCACTGCATATACTACTGCACATCACTGCATATACTATAGCACATCACTGCATACTATATTACATCACTGCATATTCTATTGCACATTGCTGCATGCTAGAGTACATCACTGCATATACCAATGCACATAACTGCATATACTATTTCACATTGCTCATACTATTGCATATCACTGCATATGCTATTGCACATCACTGCATGCCTTACTACGTCACTGCATATACTACTGCACTTGCTGCACGCTGTTGCATATCACTGCATATACTATTGCACATCACTGTATGCTATAGTACATCCCTGCATATACTATTGCACATAACTGCATATACAATTGCACATCACTGCATTTTGTAACACATCACTGATATCCTATATTACATCACTGATATCCTATATTACATCACTGCATATCCGTATAGCGGGTTATTTCCGTGGGGTGCTAATTTTCGTTATTTTTGTGGTCAACTCTGGTGTCACGAAATTTTCCACCCACGAAATTTTCTACTCACACTGTAGCTCTGTGCTAACGTTCGGACCGGGCGACGTTCTTTTTCGCTACTTGTGCCCAGTTGACAGTGCCCTTGATCCGTAGGGTCCCCTTTCTCAAGCTGTCTCGTGTGTGGTGATACATGGAGGAAGTCAACAGAGAAGTGACGGAACAGGGCAGAAGCACGACCAAGAAACGGGACCAGTACCTCTCGTTCAGGTATGCGAGCACCAACGGACTTCGTGGTTTGTAGACATGGTAGCCTACCATGCAAGACTCGACACTGAAGCGCTCCATCTTTTCTCTAGTCTCGCGTAGCCAGACTCTTTCCGGTGAGAGTCTGGCTACACGTTCCTCGCCGAAACAGCATCGCGTGTACCGAGTTCAAAGTTCACATTACGTTATATGCGAGGCACGAAATTTAAAACCACGAAATTTAATTCTGAGGGCCTCTTCCAGCTTTTCACGAAAATTTCCACCCACGAAAATAACCCGCTATACGGTACTATTGCACATCACTGCATCTTATATTACATCACTGCTATACTACTGCACAATGCTGGATGCTATCGCATATCACTGAATATACTATTACACATCACTGCACGTTATAGCATATCACTGCATATACTATTGCACATCACTGCATATACTATTGCAGATCACAGCATGCCATATTACATCACTGCATATAATATTGCATATCACTGCATATACTACTGCACATCACTGCATGCTACATCACTGCATACACTACTGCACTTGCTGCATGCTATTGCATATCACTGCATATACTATTGCACATCACTGCATGCTACAGCTCATCACTGCATACACTTTCCACATCACTGAATGCCACAGTACAACACTGCAGATACCATTGCACATTCACTGCACGCTATAGTAAATCACTAAATATACTATTGCATATCACTGCTGCGATAGTACATCACTGCATACACTATTGCACATCACTGCATGCATTACACCACTGCATATACTATTGCACATCACTGCATGCTATATTACATCACTGCGTATACTATTGCACATCACTGCATATACTATTTCACATCACTGCATATACTATTGCACATTGCTGCATGCTATTGCATATCACTGAATATACTATTGCACATCACTGGATGTTATAGTGTATCACTGCATACACTATTCCACATCACTGATGCTACAGTACAACACTGCATATACCATTGCACATTCACTGCATGCTGTTGTAAATCACTACATATACTATTGCACATCACTGCATGCTATAGTACATCACAGCATATACTATAGCACATCACTGCATGCAATATTACATCAATGCATATACTATCGCACATCACTGCATATACTATAGGGATACATGGACAGGGAGAGGAACAGATAGACAGGGACAGGAATATGAACAGGGACAGATGGACAGCAACATGGATGAGAAGGACAGGGACAGGTAAGAGGGGCAAAGGCCTTTTGTGTGTTAATGGCTTTCAGAAAAGCCAGTTGAGACTATACATTCAGAATAGGGTTGGCACCATCTTTTCACTAGCCCAGCACTGCTTCCATGCATAGATGTGACCTCCAAACCTCCTCCCAGTGACCATCACAAGTAGCTCTACCATTTCTCCCCATGATAGATGCATGCTAGATATAGATCTATGTAATTACCATAAGGGAAGCATTTACCTGCCCAACATACATACATGATTACAATTCTCACAAAATTGTGAGAACAATGGACATTACGTGCTATTGGGGCAGACAGCTGTAAATCAGTTGCACCTTGAAATGCAACTGGTATTTACCTGCAATGCTACAATTCTGATTATATACAGTTCAGAATATTAAAAAAAATAGTAGCTAAGTGTAGGCTAATTAGCTCTTAACTGCACAAACAAAAACACAAACTAAATTGCATCAGTTTCTATTTCTACCTATGAAAGCTAAAGTACCACCTGCAAAACACAATGCTGGTTACAAAAACCAAAAGCAATACAAAGCATCATGGAGCCCCAAACTTAACACAGTTGTGAACAATGTTCACAACTGCATTGTAATTAAAATAAGTATGTGTGCATTTACCTACACCCTAACCTACACCTGGTACAAACCTCACCAGTTTGTCAGGCACTTAAGTAACGTGCTAAATATGCATTCACAGTATTTAGCTACCTCCTAACCTACCTGCACACACCTGCATTCTGCCAAAGGCAAAATGTAGTTAATATCTACACTAGGTACCTTGAAGTCTTGTAATAAGTCTTGCTGTTTAGAGGACTGCTTTACGATGTGGAGTATTCCGTGTGAGACTAGAAGGGAATTGGGAGGGGCAAGAGGGAAGAGAAACACGAGAACAACAGACAGCAGGATATTTTAAGACAACACAAGCCATGCATATTGGTAGGTTCAGTTTGTTGGCATGCACACATCTTGCTGCTTCGGAATATGCTTCAGATTTATTTAGACTAGATGGGAAAAATAGAAAGGGGGGCAAGAGGGGAGAGACACAGGACAGATTTAAGCAGGCAGCAGAGTATATTTTCTTGGACAAGCCATGCACACAAGAGTGCAACACAAGTTTTACTCATTAAGTCGAGTACATCACCACCTTGACGTCTTGGGAGAGGAGCACTCAATAATGGTATCTCCCTCACACCCTCTATCTTCCTCTCCCACTCATCCCACACCCCACACACCCCTTCACATACTCATGCACCCACACACCTTCAAGCTCCCAAGCCTTCATATCACATCTCTAGATCTTTTGCACTTGGGTCGATCTGTATTGGTCTTCCTCTCTGGGATCTTGTAGATACAAAACAGATGTTCATCAAAAATTGGTGGATAGCTAGAGCATGGAGGATGGAAGATGAAGAGGGAGAGGGAGAAAGGGAGGAAAGGAAGGGGACAGAAAGGGAGGGGAGGGAATGAAGGAGAAAGAGGAGGAAAGAGAAATGTGGAGAATGGGAAAGATGAAATTTCACCAACGCCCACACCCACCCACTTTCCACAACCCACATCCGCACTTACCCCACAAGCATCTCACAGATGAGATACCAAGTGCCCACCAATCCACCTCCTTCCCGTGCCTCTGTCTCTGGATGATCTGTGAAGCCAGGTACTGTGGTGTACCACAGTGGGCAGGAGGAGAGGTGAGCCCATGTGGAATCAGTCTTTCTACCATTTGTGGGAATATTTCCCAGGCCGTCTACAGTTTTCCGAGTGACAGAAAGTGGCCTGCGAACACAGCTAGTGTTCAAAAGCACTAGTCTTATTCTACTAGTATACACTTGAATAACACAAGTGACAACTGAAAACGTGGGGAAGAGGGGGAGAGAGGGAGAGGGGGAGAGGAGAGGGGGAGGAGAGGGGGAGAGGGGGAGAGGGGGAAGAGTACAGACTTAAGTGCCATGATAGATGGTGACTAATGGGGAGAGGGAAAAAAGGGAGAGGAGGGAGGGGGACGGAGGAGGGGAGGGAGGAGGGAAGGGAGAGTAAGGTTAGAAAAGAGGGAGAGGGAGGGGAGGGGTAGCAAGGTTAGAAATGAGAGGGAGAGGGAGGGGGAGGGGAGGGAAGAGGGAGAGAAGAAAGGGAGGGGAGGGAAGAGGGGTAGGAAAGAGGGGGAGGGGAGGAGGAAAGAGGGGGAGGGAGGATGGAAGGGGAGGAGGGGGAGAGAAGAGAGGAAGGGTGAGGAAGAGGGAGGGGGAGGGAAGAGGGATGGAGGGAGGAGGGGGTGAGGGGGAGGGGAGAGAGGGTGGAAGGGGAAGGAGGGAGGAGAGAGGGAAGGAGGGATGGAAGGGGAAGGAATCAGGAAAGGGAGAGGGAGGGAAGAGAGGGAGGAAAGAGGGAGGAGGGAAGAGAGGGAGGGAGGGGAGAGGGAGGGGGAGGGAAGAGGGAGGGGAGAGAGGGAGGAGGGGGAGGAAGGAGGGGAGGGAGGGGAGGGGTGGAGGGGGAAGGGTGGAGGGGAGGGAGGAGGGGAAGGAGGGGAGGGAGGAAGGGGAGGAAAAGGGAAGAGGGAGGGAGGAGGGGAAGGAGGGAGTGGGAGTAGGGTTACGGAAGAGAGGGAGGGTTGGGAGGAGGCAAGGGGAAAGATGGAAGGTGGAGGGAAATGGGAGAGGGAGAGGGGAGAGGGAGGAGGGGAGGGAGGGAGGAGGGGAGGGAGGAGTGGGAGGGAAGAGAGGGAGGGTTGGGAGGAGGCAAGGGGAAAGATGGAAGGTGGAGGGAAATGGGAGAGGGAGAGGGGAGAGGGAGGAGGGGAGGGAGGGAGGAGGGGAGGGAGGAGTGGGAGGGAGGAGGGGGAGGGAGGAGGGGGAGGGAGGAGGGGGAGGGAGGAGGGGGAGGGAGGAGGGGGAGGGAGGAGGGAGGGAGGAAGGGAGGAGGGGGAGGGAGGACGGGGAGAAAAGAGAGGGAGGTGGAGAGAAGTGAGGCAGACTCACATGTTGAATGCAGAATGGAAGAATGGATTTCTCGCTGTTGAGTGCTCCACTCGTCTCACCAGAATCATCTCTGAGAGTCAATCTTGAGAGCAAAAAAATTCTTCGTGGGGATGTCTCTAGCCAACACCACATGACCTGTGCCTGTGTGTGGGTGTGTGAAATGGTAGGTGCATGAGGTGGAGGGTGTGTGGGGTGGTGTGTTGGGTGGAGAGTGTGGGTGAAAGTGTACAGGCAGAGGAAACGTGTGTATAGAAGGGTGTGAGTGTTGGTAAGGTCTGATGGAGGAGGGTACATGTCTTGTCACACTAGGTTTGTTCAATCTTGTAACATTCACTGGCCACAACTGCAGATGGTTTAATAAATAATGAACTATTACTTAGGCAACACACTGGACCAGATATAAGCAACATTCTTACACATTGCCTAGGTAACAGGTTATATCATTTGATGGGTGAGAAGGCAATATGGCTCGATATTGCACGAGTGTGTGGCCATATTTTCACGATTTCACGAGCCGCGGCAAGTGAAAATACAGCACAAGAATGCAATATCCAATTGCCTTCTCACACATCAAATAATACATTTATTATATACTACTGTCATTTTAGTGGCACCTACAAGATAGACAGCTACTGCACATGCGCAGTACAAAGGTCATTGCTGCGTTACATATTTAATGAGCTTCAGGCTGCTGGCGTCTTTCGGCGCCAAAGCACGGGGTTCACTAAGTTCACCCAACTCCATGTGGTGACGTCATAAACTGTAATGTGCGCATTGCGCGCGCAGAGCGCCATGGAACTGGATCCAGGCATGTAGCACATTAGTCTCGCAAGCCACACCTCTCTGCGAAGGGCTAGATCCTCGAGTCGAGTTTGAGTTGCTGGAGGGCATGCAGCAACAAAACACCAGTCGAACAAGACATCAGGTAGTCTGTATTGTATTCAAAGAGATTGTGCAACTTAATTTTATAGCAAGAAAATTATGTAGCTAATACTGGACTCGTGTAAAAAAAAACCAACAGGTTCAGTCAGTATTTTAATATTGAGTACTGTGATCATGTTCATCCCTAGCTTGTGATCTAACCTGTTACCTACTAAAACTAAGACTTTCCTACTAAGACCAAGGGGTAGTCACATGCCGTGTGTTCAAGCGTTTGCGACTGGGATCAAAGTTTTTGATTGGCAAAAAGTGTGCTTAATTGCTTGATCGTTCCCTTCTGTGTTCTTGATCCATTGATTTGAGCAGTTCAGAGGTCACCTTGATCAGCCCCCAAAAAGGGCTTTGATCACTTGATTCAATTTTGATCCCGGTCGCAAATGCTTCTACATGGGACATATAAGTGACTACCCCTTGTAAGACAGGGCCGTAGCCACCGGTCCGGTTAGTCCGGTTTCAACCGGACCACTTATTCCCTCACCCATAGCTTGCTTGGCGTCGCCAAATAGGGCCAATGCTCGGCAAACGCCCATGGCACCCACACAGCGTGGTGACATGTTGCAACATAATACGAGATGGCTGCGAACAGTGCGAAAGACCGAGTCTTCCAACAATTTTCCGTTCTTCCAACCGAACGATCTGCGAAGGGTGTGGCTTGTGAGACTAGCGAACGACTGGAAAGCCGAAACCATGCAGTGCTATATGGCGCAACAGGCAGAAAGGGTAGATGTTCATGCATATAAAACTCTGTCGTCTGGCCTCCAAGAAGCATCGTTTTGGCCCAAAAATGGTCTCGGAAGCAACCTCATAACCTGTAAATCCAAAAAATTTTCTGGGGGGCATGCCCCCAGACCCCCCAACCTGTTCCGTACGTGCTTACGCACGCACCATGCACTAACCTGGCCACTCCATATTTGATGGCTACGGCACTGTAAGACTAAGGTCCCAGTTAGACAGGATTCCTCATGTTTTTGCAGGTTGCTATGACAAAGTGTAGCCTCCTTCCCAGACTCTCAGTGTATCCTCACTTGATTTATTGCAAGCTTATTAGTGGAGCCCGGAAATGAGTTAGGCCATGTAGTCATGTACCCATCGTTGGTTGCTTGCTGTTTCCAGAGCAGAAACTGCAAGCAGCATATTAAAGTTGGATAGAAACCAGGATAAGTGTCTTAGCATCAGGCTTATGTAGCCTCGTTCCCAGGCCTTCCCCATTTTTACCTTCCGTTTGTGTTCACAATAATACACGGGAGTGGAAGACCAGTGTTTTTACCTTCCGTTTGTGTTCACAATAATACATGGGAGTGGAAGACCAGTGTTTTTACCTTCCGTTTGTGTTCACAATAATACACGGGAGTGGAAGACCAGTGTTTTTACCTTCCGTTTGTGTTCACAATAATACAAGGGAGCGGAAGACCAGCTGGTCTTCCGCTCCCGTGTATTATTGTGAATGCTAGTCTTCCGCTACCGTGTATTATTGTGAATGCAAACGGAAGGTAAAAACGGGGGAGGCTGGGAATGAGGCTAAGGCTTATGCTAGTTTAAACGTCTGTGGAGCAATTTGACACACACTGTACCCCATATGAGAACATTGTCATGGAAACTGGGGGCAGAGAGGCTTTTGTGATAGGGAGGAGCAAGGTAAAATTAAAGAAGATGTAAATGATCTTCAGCACTAAACTGTCGGCATTATGAGATCAAGATTTTAAATGCAATTATGACATTCTTTGTGTAGTAAGCAACCATTACATATGACAAGACATGTCCCTCAAAACATGAGACATTTGTGAGAGTATGGCAATGAGACTACTTTGGGAGTACACTTCAACAGATTGCACTGTGCATGATTCAGTTTGCAAGAGCAGTTTTCTCTGAAAATAGTGTATGTACACTAGAGTTCAGTATTCTTGTTAAAAAGTTGCACATCTTCGGACACAATACAGACTCTGTGATTTTTCTGGTGTTTTGTTTTGCTGCATGCCTTCCAGCAACTGTTTTGCATGACTTGCTGAGGGACAAGTTTTTAGTATCTTAAATAATGCAGTCAAGTGAAACCGTACCCCAAGATGCTCACACAAAATTTGTTCTTGTACTCAGATTGTAGTAAACATTTAGGTCATCACATGCAAACTAGAACTTACTATAAAAAATCTGCACATGGCTCATGATCACTAGTATAGACTGGTGAAGCTAGACCTGAGCGTGAAAGACTAGGCTAGTAAGTCACACAGCATGTTACTGAGCTAGCTGTTGCACTCACAAAGGCATGAGAAAAGTACTGAAGCTCTTCAGGTCCGGAAATTATGCTGAATTTAGTTCACAGAGTTACTGTAAGTATAAAACTACGACCCGTAAAACTATAGCAAGCTGTAAGTGAAAGTTTACCTCACAAGGGATTTTATACTGAGCTTCTTCCAATTAACATGTCTGGATCCAGTTCCATCTTCGATCCGCGCGCGCAATGCGCAAGGAATAAACATTACAAATTGTGATGTCACCACATGGAGTTGGGTGAACTTAGTGAACCCCGCCAAAGCACATGCTGCCGGTAGCTGATAATGTAATTAACACCTACAATTACCCAATTTACTGACTGTCGTATGTATCTTGCCCCAGTTTTCATAGGGAAAGTGTCCAGACCCTATTTTTCGACGAGTCCGTAGGGCGCGTGTGAAAAATTCGGTCTGGGGACGAGAGTAGTCCTAGACCCCCTTGGACACATTATGCGGTCAGTCCTAGACCCCCTTGGACACATTATGTGGTCAGTCCTAGACCACCTTGAACACATTACGTGATTCATCCCTGACCCCCTTGAACACATTACGTGATTCATCCCTGACCCCCTTGAACACATTACGTGATTCATCCCTGACCCCCTTGGACACATTACGTGATTCATCCCTGACCCCCTTGAACACATTACGTGATTCATCCCTGACCCCCTTGAACACACTACGTGATTCATCCCTGACCCCCTTGAACACACTACGTGATTCATCCCTGACCACCTTGGACACACTACGTGATTCATCCCTGACCACCTTGGACACACTACGTGATTCATCCCTGACCCCCTTGGACACACTACGTGATTCATCCCTGACCCCCTTGGACACACTGCGTGATTCATCCCTGACCCCCTTAGACACACTACGTGATTCATCCCTGACCCCTTGGACACATTACGTGATTCATCCCTGACCCCTTGGACACATTACGTGATTCATCCCTGACCACCTTGAACACATTACGTGATTCATCCCTGACCCCCTTGGACACATTACGTGATTCATCCCTGACCCCCTTGAACACACTACGTGATTCATCCCTGACCCCGTTGGACACATTATACTTGATCTCATCAGAGGGTTTTCTCGCAATTGCTGTAGTCTCGCAAGCCAGACGTTTACCGTTCCGCAGCGCGATCCGATCGCGCTGCGGAACAGAAATCCTTGCGAGACTACAGCTACATGCCCATGCGGCTCCTCACCTTGGCAAGTATTGGCAGCACCTGTCGACCATAGATACTATGTTGTCTCAGTACCCCCCGTGCATAGATACCACGGACGGAACATGGAATGCATGCAGCAAGTGGAGTAGGGTGCCCCGCTTCATTAGTGCGTGACCACGCCCCTTATTTGAGCTTCGACCCTTGCCCACCTGCATTGCCGAACGGCGGGTAATCTATGGGTGAACTTGCGAATGTACGTAAGTGTAGCATGTATATTACTAACTTTAGCCACTTTTAGCGTAGATGAGAGCAATGTAATGCGCCTGCGTGTATCAGTGGTATGCCCTACCTCCAATACCTGGGGCTTGATAAGGGGTAGGAGGGGAATTGACATGTCCAAATGGAACAAGCCAGGTACAAACCTGCGTGCCATCCCCCTACGTATCTCTTACATATACCCATACCTCCCTGTCATGCACAGTGTATGACAGGTAGATACACAATGAGGTGTTACATTTGAGGGGGACAATCCCAACCTAGTACCAACCCCTCAGGAAAGATTCTGATGGCAAATCCCCCTGTTTCTGCAACATCCGCCCCAGGTATGCAAGGCAGTCTCGTTCTGAGACCGCACTGTTCATGCCCGCTGGAAAAATGCACTTGGTGAAAAGTACTAGTCTGAGCACGAGCAAGGTGGGGCATACCTAGCCTCGTTCCCAGTCCTCCACCACAGCTATCGTCACTTGCAGCGCGTTATTCGTACTGCGACGATAGCTGTGGTGGAGGACTTAGGGCATACCATGGAAAGGTACATTACTCTTCATGGGAAACCTGTGAGGTAATCCTCGGATGCCTCCTCAAAACCATCCCAACTTCCCCACTGGCCTGGTCGGTCTGACTTCACTTGGCATGCCGACAGCTTGTGTTGTAGTTAGCAGAGGGCCTCTCAAGTTCACAATTTTGTATACTACTGTATACTAAACCTTAGTCTTTGGACACTCACCATTTAACTACTAGATTTTGTCCCCAGACCAAATTTTGTGTGAGTGACCTTCAACCTTATCAAAAATTAGTCTGGACACTTCAAAGCAGTCTGTTTTCTAAAGTGTGTCTCCAAGTGTTGTATTTGCCTGAAGATCCTCCGGGGTTGAAATGTTGATTATGCGCCCGCGAATATCTATGCATAATATACCTGCACAATGATCAGCCTGGTTCTTTGAGGTCCAAACTACTAAAATCTTTTTCTTTTTTTTTTTTACTCTCAGAACACTTCATCCTCAGTTGCATTGTACACCACAGGCTATAGCTTAATGTCTCCCAATTTTGACTTTCCTTCATCACCCATGCACGCACACCATACATGCTATGGCACACTGCACACATACACATTCACTGGCCACTGACAGTTACAAGCTGAAACTGTACTTCCTGTCAGGCGCTGTTTCTTGGGGGTGTTTTGATTGTCCTTGTGGGTTTCAGGCCACACCTGTTACCCTTGGCTAATCCCCCATCCCTGTCTGGCTAGAGAAAACATCTGGCTTGTCAGTTGTTGATACTTGTCTCAGCTGGACCCCTAAGTACATCAATGACTACCTATGGCTTAAAATAATGCCTTATGTGTGACTGCCAGTCATCCACATTGACTATGTGTGTGACTTCCTTCTTTTCCCTCTCTCTTTTCTCCTCTAACCAAGACCACAAGGATTATACAGTATAAATAACTAGGGTCCCTCTCATGTCAGTAGTGGTTGTAGTCAATGCTGCCACCATTCTTCCTTCCCCCCTCATCTCAGTAATGCCTATCTACTCCTCTACCTACTTCAGTGCACCAAGGCCTGTGTGATGAAAATACTTGCTGTTAGGTAAGAGTTCTTTGATTGTCCTTGTGGTTTTCACTACATGTAGGCCACACCTGTTACCCATGCCTACAGAAAACATCTAGCCAGGCTTGTCAATTGTTCTTGCTTGTCTCAGCTGGTTACATAGTACATCAATGACTACCTATGGTATAAGCCTTGTGTGTGACTGCCAGTTATCCACACTGACCATGTGTGTGACTTCTTTCTTCCTCTCTCTTATTTCTCCTCTAACTCTTCCCCCCCTCATCTCAGTAATGCCTATCTAACTCCTCTACCTACATCAGTGCACCAAGGCCTGTGTGATGTGGACTGTGACCACTCCTTTGCCTCTGTTTGCCCCCAGCAGGTGAGGGTTACTCCTCATGGAGAGTGTTTCTTGTGTGAGTGAGGACGGGAGACTGCCACATTTACTTTAAACCAATTAAAATATTATAAGTCAATTTTTCAATCTTATACCAAACCACCAAACTCTACTGTCATTGGTGGGTTGGTCAGGGAGAACTTCACAAGACCCAATCAGCAGTCTGTGTGTGTGTTTGGTGATCAAGGTTCAATTTACTGGGAGCTGCGGGGGACGCTCCTCCAACAATCCAGCTTTCCCAAAAAATTAAAAACTACCTAAACAATTTATAGTTCTAGATGTGATTTTACCTCTTCGATTGCATCATTCGGAGAACCTAAACCCTCAAATTTTTTGATGCCCCCGGACAAGCTTATACAGCTTGCCCCCCCAAACTCCAAATCCTAGATAGAACCTAGTTATATCTGTGATGCATGCACAAGCAAAACTAGCTTTAAAGATACATTTTCATACCATAGTGGGCAAAAGTAACTGAGCTTCTAATTGTAACATGTATAGCCTGATATTCCATTCGATTGAAATGAAACCGATGAAAGCACATGCAGGACATGTTAGTCTGGTGCAACAAAACACTAGTGGAGGCCTACTGTCAGAGTGCAGCGTCGACGACCTGGGGCGAAGACAACTGAAGTTGAAGCACACGTGGGAACTTAATTTTTATTTGTGCTTCTACCAGCCATCAACAGCAGTCTGGCGGTACAAATTTAATATGGATGGTGGTTGTGGTCGCTTCAAGTCAAGGGCCATGCATAAACGCCACTCACAAATGCCATGCAGAAATTTACCTCATCATTTCGGTGTAAAGCTTAATACATGCATGTGTAGCTACATTAGCTGCCCTGGCTGGAAAAATGGCTGGCATATGTGATACTTAGCTACCTCTGGTGAGGACCTAGCTACTTATGCGTTATCAAGCTTAGCTTAAACAGTAGACAGTGGCAAATCCTGCTGTGTGCCATAACAATGTAGTAGTAAATCAGCGGTTTGCTGCTTGCTCAGGCTGACCCCATGATGATGAATCATCTAACTAGTTATTGTTACTTTAGACTGCACCCAGGGAGGGCCATTCCTCTGAAGAAGCTGCACAAGAACTGTCCAAGGTATGTTGACAGTGTGTTTAGTAGTGGTACTTTCAAAGAAGCACTAAAACCCAGTCTTCCCAAAAAATCAGACCAAAGCTGGGTTAGTCCAAGGTATCCCATGATACCCCTATATAGGCTTCCATGGCAACTGTGGGCTGTTTTCATAATATGGATTGGCTGACCGCCAAGTCACGGACTCGCGCGATCGCGGACTCGCACCGGAAATAATTTTACAGCTGGAATGCTTTGTTCTTTGCCGATACTGCACGTGCAACAGTTCTAATGAGTTGTAGAGTAGTGTAAACGGTTGCTTGACTTGTGGGAGACTTCCATAGTTTCCAAGAAGTCTTACTATGAAGCCGGTGTGAGTCCACAGGTACTGGAAGTAGTCCACGTATCAACGACAGAGTTAGCATGTGAGTTTGAGCAACGTTCTAGCTAGTCTAGGGTAGCCAGCGTAGCCAGCGTAGCCAGACTAGCCTCAAATCCAAGTTTTCCGTTCTAGATTTGTCTCGCAGTTATGGCGAGGAGTCCAGAACGGAAGGCTATCCACTGAGAGTCTGGCTACGCTGTTAGATTAATGTAGTTCTAGCCATTATACACACAGAGTTTGCGAAAATACATATAGCCGAGGGCTTTCCGCCAATAAACCGTTGTTCGATATCCAGGGAAGCACGTTTAAGCCTTGGGAGTGGGCTAACTGCAGTGAAATGCGCACTTACCTACTGGCTCATTGCACTGCTGCACAATCATTCCCATGCCTTTACAGTTCTGCCTGGTAACGACGCTTGTTTACAGCATAGTCGACGCCTCTCATGCAAGGCTAGCTTGGTTTTGTTAGCGCCTACAGAACTCGTACAGATGGCAGTAGCGTGCCCATCTCGTTTGATAACTGTGTGTCTGCAAGGAACAAAGCATTCCAGCCGCAAAGCATTTCCGATCCGCCGTGAGTCCACAGTCACGTTTGAGTGCAGTTTGTTGTAGAGTAGACCTAGCGTAGTACCGAGGCTGTCGGTGTGTGTGTGTGTGTGGGGGGGGGGGGGGGGAGCCGTATCAATATGTACTCTCTTTGTAAGTATACCACGTTGCTAATGATGTGTAGACACAAGTGGAAGAAGGGCTGAGGAGCCCTGATTGGTTGTGCTGCACTCCAAATTATATAGAAGTTCAGGCCAGAATTAGAACAGCTTAGATAAACCTACAAGTAGCCTTACTGTCTTTTTATTCGTCCCTGATGACAGTGGCCTGAGCATAGATACTTGTTTGTTGCTTGACGCGGAGTGATGCGCTTGCCCTCAGCCTGCTGCTGCGCTTTTCGTATCCTTTTTTGGTCAGTGTACCCACATGATGCCTTCTACAAATCATTAGTGACTGGGTAGCTACTTCTGTGAGGTGGGGAAGGGGACATTGTTACCCTTACAGTCGAACCTCCCATAACGGACCCTCCAAGAAGCGGACAACCTCTCTACAGCGGACAAACGCTGTGTTACGGATTGAAATTACTATAGTACTAATGCATAAATAACCTCCGAGAGGCGGACGCTTCTTGATTCCGGACAGCGGACAAGATTTGAACTCCCAACGTGACTTTTCAATACAAAGTTGCCTCTCAATAACGGACACCCAGGAAACCACACCTATAAAATTGTAGCACACCCACACATTTTGAGGACAATCAGGAATTTACATGCGTGATTATAGACACACGCATACGCTTGAACACATGTAGACAGCTAAGCTTCCATATTAAACTTTCACAGATGGTAAATACTACGTTGTTGTCAAGAAGTTTTTTTAAGATTTACTCTAGATTTATGGCCTATACAAGTCCAGGTGCTGTTAAGGAGTACACCAATTCTTTATTTTATCTGGGTCCATAAAAATTATATATGCATGGGATTTCAAGTCCATTTTATTGATTATCTACCATTATATTATTATTAAAACATTATTTGAGGATTATACAGTGGAACCTCCGAGATAGGGACAACCTCTGAACAAAGGACAAAAGACCCGTTCCCAAAGTGTCCTTTGTTTGGAGGTTCAACTGTAAACTGATTCACTGCTTGTACACACATGCACACACATACAGTGTGGAACAACGGGGAGGGGGGAGGACTGGGTGAGACAGTGTGCCACAACAGGGGAGAAGAGGACGAGCAAGTAAGGACTTGTGTATTTACCTCATTGGCAAATTATGCTTGAGAGTGGGGTGAAAGCATGGGAGCATATGCTGGCATAAAAGGGAGCTGTGAAGGGCATGATTATGATCCAGCATGTAGCTCTACCACAGTGGGGATTAGAGAACCCTTCAGAGTGAACTTGGTGCCAAGAATCCCTCCTTCAAGAAGCATGATTGTACTGTTGATAAGTGTAGAACACAAGAGCATAACAGCTACTCTGGCTTAATATTAAGGAATGCATCAGGTAAGGGGGGTCAGGGGGTTTTTTTGTGCGTTTGAAGTCAGAGCAAAGCCACAAGCTCATGAATAGTATTATAAGAAAGCAAATTTTGATAGCACTGTATATAGTTAGTAGACCTCCAAAATTTGCCAAGGCCTAGCAGGCTGTATACATTGTCTACAGTGTTCAGTTTGAGTGTGTTCAAATTCGTGATGCTAGCATTTTTTATGGGTGTTGTATATTCTCTCCTACTCTCAGGGTGACCATCAGCCCGAGACACATGTGTCTGATTTCGAGTTAGTACATTCAACCCACTATTTTGCCCACTACCTCGAAGCTCCAGAGACTGTTTTTCCACCCAGCAACCTGGCTGAGTCATAAACTTAAAAGGCTGAGTCATAAACTTAAAAGGTTAGAGAAGAATGGGGAGGTCGCTAGTGCCTTGGTAAAATAGGTTGAGACCCACAGGAAGCCAACCCCCTAGGATTTATGGCCTGCCCAAGATCTACAAGCCTAATGTCCCACTCAGACCCATTGTTTCGTGCATAGGATCACAAACTTACCAACTATCCAAGCACATCACATCCCTCATATCCCCCCTAGCAGGACGTACTAGTTCCCTTGTCAAGAACTCCAGGCACTTTAACCCTTTTAGCCCGACGCGCATGCGCAGAAATTGATCGCGTGGTTACGAGAGAAGCTAATAAAAAATGGTGATTTAGTGTAGTGTTAATTCATTGCGTTATATCCTTTAAAATAGCTGAGTTCAGGCAATGATAGTTAGGCTTAGCTTAGTTGAAAACAAACCTGCTTTACTCAGAATGTAGTCAGAAGACCTGCTAGTGAAGTCCGAAGAAGCTACAACGGTGGAAACGTAGGTACCCGGTGTGTACCTGAAAATGACCAATAATACACGGCAAAAGTTGGCAGAGATTTCCAGCGAAGGTACGTTTCAACTGTCGTTGACACGATTAGATAGTATATAGACGATAGAACATGTAGCGTGTGGATATAAGCTGTACTGTGGCCAACTACGATCGGCAGGCAAACTTCGAACGCGATTTTCAGGGGAAGTCCCTATAGGATGCGGCAGCAAATTATGCTTCGATTGACTTCCTGTTACACGTAATAACTAACTCCAAGTCCAAAAAGGCGCAGCGATCACGATAAATAGCGGAAGCGAAGTGCGGGCGCATTTGGCCGCTATCGGGTGTAATGGTCAAGAAATTTCACGGGCGCATTTGGCCGCTATCGGGTGTAATGGGTTAAAGAGATGATGGAAAGTGTGCATGTGGAAAGTGATGATATTCTAGTGAGCTTTGATGTCTCCTCCCGTTTCACCAATAGTAGTGATACCCTATGTGACTGGGATGAGTGAGGATGTTAGGTGGAAGTTCAACATCAGAGTAGTCTTTGTCCGGGTGGACTCTCTGCTCAATGTTGACCAAGGTCAAGGACAGGAGCTGTTGGTGAAGGAGGCCCTGCACATCCAGATGACACCCTCAGAGGACGTGAGGGAGGAGCAATCCTCACCGACCTTTGACCCCCAATAACGTGTATCCTCAGTAGTGCATGGCTATAAATAGCAAGATTTGTTTGCACCTCTTGACTTTTGCCCTGATGACGACTGGAACATTCAGTCTGACGTTGGCAAGTTATTTTCCGAGCTCAAGTTGGTTCCAGATATCCTTCTCTTCATTTATGCAGAATCAAAGAGAAGCCACTGAAAGTTCACCCTTGATGAACCTGGTAGGTACACCACTAAGAAGGTACCAAAACAGGTCTTGCCCACGTTTCATTCCTTGTATATCCTGAGATACCTAGCAGTGATCCACATTGCTAACATACTGATTTTAGGGAGTCACTAATTTCCTGAGTCCACCTCACTTGTCCGTATATTTGTGTTAACAGTGGAGGTGACAATGCCTTCTACTTTTTTCCACTATATAGGGTATGAATAACCACCAAGAGAGAGAGAAAATCAAAGAGACAAAGAAAACTTTAGTTGTTAGTAACTAGTCTTGTACCCAGACTACTGAGGTGTAGTCTGGGAACCAGACCAGTTGGTAGCTTCATGATTGTCCATGTGGGTGCATGTGGTGGGAGGGTGGGTAGTGTGGTTGTATGATTGGATGTGGGGGAAAAAATGATCTTCAGTGTATAGTACTCCAAACTTCATGTCAGGTTTAAGTGGATCTTGTACCTGGACTAACAATGTGAAAGGTGTAGTCTGGGAACCAGACCATTTGGGTAGCTTTATGATCATGATGTAATGTATATGGTGGGAAGGGTGGTTTTGATCGAGTATTGATCAAGAGTTCAGTAGCACGAGTACCGTAACCATGCTGTCAGGTGTAAGCGTAGCATCTAGCCAGCAACTGGAATTAATGGTCCATGCAGCCTGGTTGCCTGAAGCCTTGCTACCCGGTGGCTCCATACCTGCATGTCTCTTCGCACCATAGTCTAGAAGCATACAATAATGATCTACATGCACTGTAAGGCTCACTTGTTCCTCGGACTAGTGGGAGAGTGTTGGTACACGGAAACATTGATAACACGGATGCGGCTCAAACCACAGTGAGATATTTGGTGGCCACATTGCGAGAGATATAATGAACACCTGCAGGAGGCAGTGCGAGGACAAATGGTGGCCCGCATCAGCCGTGTCGCCGCCCGCGTACAATTTTATTTGCAGCGGAAGCTAAACTTCCTGTATGAAGTTACGGACACTCATAAAGTCACAAAAAAGGTTTTCTGAATAGAAACAAGCACATGTAGGGATTAGTCTCGCGTAGCCAGACTCTCGCAGGGAGGGAGAGTCTGGTCAACTGCCCATATAAGACTTGTTCCAACACCCACCCCAACTGGGGTGGGCGATAAGTGCCTTCGCGGCCAGCTATATATAATAGCGATGTGTCAAGTAAACGAAGCCTCACTCACACTAGACAAGCTGCAATCATCGCGAGGCAATGTTAACTCTGTGGTGCGAGGAACGAGACTAAGTAGCTTGGTTAGGGTGGCGGTAAAACGGGAGTGGACGATGTTACTAATAATAGAATTTTCCACAAGTGGGGTGCGTTTTAATGGCATAAATTGCATCACGCGCTTATGTAGCCCTGCGTGCCACGTTGGTTTCAACAGTCTGGCGGATGAGGTGAGTGTTGAACGTACCTGAAAGAATGGATATTCTTGAAACGATCGACGAGGCCATATTGTCATTTCGTCAGAAAGTGATGATGAGCAGGCCGCTCCAAGCAGATCTACGACCAAGGTTTTTACTCCTACCAAGTGTCCGCCTTCTTCCTCATCGGAGTCCAGGTTTGTCATTTTATGATGAATATGATATGAGACGTCCACTTATTCTCAAATGGCCTTTGTTTCAGTGGTGCATGATGACGGCGATATCCCATCTGACTCTCCCACTGATTGCGAGAAACGGGAAGTACGCTTGTACGTATTTTCTCCGTCTTTGTACGGTTATTCGTGTAGGTATGCTTTTTCCCCCTTGTCCTGGGAAAGGCAACTGATAGTGATGTCAGAGTTTCCAAAAGTATGTAAATATTCTTCTACACGGGCCATTTCTCCACAATATCTTAATGTATTCACATCAAATTTGATATAGAGGTTCCTTAGAGGCTTGGGTATATTTCCTTGCACAGCTTTGTTAAAAATATCTGCCTCGATCAAAACTACACACAATTTTTTGTCACATCTCGCTACTTTTCTGCAAATTGTTGAAGTATTAAGACATTTTGTGATGCTGCTCACAGTTACTTCAATATTCAACAAAGCACAACCAGTTCTGTATACTAGAGTAGTTGTCCAATGGGATGGTACAGGTTTTTGATTGGAAAATTGCTCCAACTTCCCCGGAAATGCAACTATTTATGGCCACAAAATGCCGTTTTTTAAGCATTTATCAAGCCTAGTGCAAGGATTATACTAGATATCTAAAATCCACAACCTTCATTGGACTGAATAGGTACAGACTATCCTTCACAGCGAGTTTCGTTGTGATCGGGCTTACAGCGGCTTCCGGAAAAGTAGTGACCGGAATATTGCGCTAAAATGACGTAGAAAAAATTTGGCAAACCAGTTACATTTCGAAGACCGTACCGCTTGCTGTATTCACCCAATCTCATTGATATGGGTACCGTTGGAATCGCCATTTTATGCTCTTTTCAAAAATAAAGGTTGTTGTTGTGATAAACAAATTTTGATTTTCACCCCGACATCGCTACAACTGAGTGAATTTGTGTTTTTTGAGTTGGGATTTCTGTACGGTGTTATGTTCGGCCGTCATTATACATACGCCTACGGAACGGAACAGTTTCATCACAATATTTCGCTGAACGGAGCCGGTGCACGACTGGCATGCAATCCAACCTCGTGCGTTGAATTACTTAGTTTCTGGGCGTGATACTTGTTTTTAATGGTAAGTAAAGGTTTATACACTAGTTGAAGTGTAAATGTAAGCGCTTACTAATCAGATTGTGTGCCGCCGAAATTCTGTGGAGGTACAGAAATGTTGTACTATATTCACCAGACCCCCCTTTCCTCTTGCAGGATTGAAGGGGGGGGGGGTCTGGGGACACGACTAACTCTCGCCAGGCAAGAGTCTGTCTACACGAGTCCAAGGCTCGACAATTGCCTTAAAATGTCCGTATATAGAGGCTGTCAACAAGACACTTTAAAAAAACCGTTGCTGCTCAAACAGTATCACAACCAGTAGCTACAGCATTTCATCGCACAATGCGATGTTTGGCAGTTGTGTGTGGTAGCACACATATTCAAACTTGTTCCATTCCAGTAAATGATGACTGGCTTATGTTAGCGTGATTTCCGCTCAGTGACAGAACTTGTATAGCAAGTTAATTGTAGTTTCCATGGTAATATGCAGATAGTTTAAGGCTTCAAGTCATATAGCTACATAAATCACATTTATCTGGTCTTGCATCTAGTACAATAACCGTTTCTATTTCATGCCTTGTTAGTTTGCCTGAGTGGAACACCTGTTTTTGCTTGTACAAGAGGGCCTGGGCACAAGGAAATGTAGGAAGGGTGCAACTTAACTCTTTGCACGTGGAAATGATTTGTACATTACTGTTTATTAATGCGGAAATTAATGTTGTCAGTCTGAGGTCAAAGTGGCAAGCGTTGCCTAGCAAGCCCTGGGCAGTGCCAGTGGGCTAATTTGCATAGACAGCATGTAACTAGGCTGGACTAAATAGCTGATCACTGCTAGGTAAGCAATTTGTACTTGTTTGAAGCCATTATCTGCGGCTTTACATCGGAGCGTACCAGCAATTCGAAACGGTGCCGATTTTCTCACTTGTTACCTACAGCCTTGACAGATTCAGCCGATTTCCGAGTTATCTAAAGGTAGTACTCCAACCTTGAGTGAAAACTGGAGGCCGTTTGCTCCCTGTGTTGAAGAGAAAGCTTCGCGTTTAGCAGCCCTTGGTCAAATTCACAATCACTCGTGAACTAGCACTGCCCCTTCCTGCCTTTTATGAGAGCAATGTAAGTGGAAAGGTGTGGCCTAGACTTATTACTACTACTACTCAATAGACAGGGATTTACCCTAACTTCTTGTTTGGCTTTACTATTGCGTGGTTCTGCTTTTCCCAAGATCCCGTGCAGATTTATGTGCACTTCGCGTAGGCTAAATTAATCACGTATGCATATAAATCTGCACTTCGCGTGCAAAGAGTTAATGTGCATGGACATGCATTCATCCTGGTTGGTGTTGGGTGTAGATCCTTTTCGTTTCATTTTTCATAGGTTAAAGTTTGAAGTGAGTTCAAGCAATGAACATGAAGAGCAGCAGTCGAGTACAACGACCTCCCAATGATGATCCCGAGCTTCCATTGTGAAGAGCAGCAGTCGAGTACAACGACCTTCTCCCAATGATGATCCCGAGTTTCCATTGTTTTCTAATGTGATATCTGGGTACCCTGCAGAGCAGGTGGTACGGATTTTGATGGACCCAAAGCTAGATCAAGACAAGTGTGTCACGTACAACCGATGGGTGTTACGAAGAATGCATATTTTATCATCGATGTAGATGATGTACACTCTGCAGATCTGAAAGCTGATGACTTGGGGTCTTGGAAGCCAAATGGAACAAGGGCAACCTACTTTCGGATTCTTCCTAGTGGTACTATGCGGATCTTGTCAGACAGACCAAAGGTGGTGACACGATCAACAAGCTACCTCCTGACTAGGCGATACTATGTGCACAGCACATATCACCTTTTTCAGCGCACAATCATTGATATTCAAGGTGAGGTTTCTTGTCTAATGCAACATTGATAAACATGGTGTTGTAGGAACTGTCTGCTCTAGTTTGTCACACTGACTTCATGTGCTACTACACCTTCTGTGTATATGGAGAATATACTTAAGGGTGTGCACAGACAGGGTCTAAAGCATCAGACAAGTTTCAGTCCCTATCTGAACTGCGTTGTCTAGGTAACTGGTCCTCCCTGTGGCTTATCTACTGATGTACCTCAACATGCCTATTTGAAAGTGTTGAAGCAGTAGAAATTACGCAACAGTTGTGCATTTTGTAAATGGCTACTTTTAGTGCATTTTTGCAAAGATTGCCACTGGTCACACATCAATATAATTACTGTTGTTTTGTGCAAATTAGGTACCAGTTTTATCAGAACGAAATCAGCAGGCAAACCTGAATGAACGTCTTTCAGTTGGGAGTTGGTGGGATTAATTTTAGTGAGCACAGAATTTTGCTTGGTATTTCCACCAGTTTCCACACGGAGAGTATGTAACTACTATAGTCTTGCAAAAAAAGTGCCCATGGGTAGAGCATCTTACACACATGCAACCTTTAGAGAGTGCCTAGATCTTTGCTTGTGCTACATGAGGCAGTTTTTATTTGGTGAGACATTAAAATTAAAACTAGCACAAAAAGGTTTCCCATTTTGTATACCTATTTGGAATGGCATACTAATCCCATGAAGGCCAAAAAATGGACTTGTTTGACACACAAATTTCTCACCTATGTCTCAATATACGTTTAGACTGCATGCTAATTAAGGTTTCACCCACAAGTGCATTGTAGTTGAATTGTACACTCAATTTTGCAGATCAGACGGGAAAGCGACACGTACAGCATGGGTTCAATACACGTTTGATGGCCCTGAAATTGGAAATTAAAATCAAACCACATGGGAATTCCAAACAGGACAGACCATTTTTTCGAACATCAGCAACGACTAAAGAACGCATGAAGAAGGTGGCTTCTGAGCACCCTCCTAAGCAAGCCATTGATATTCTAACCGAAGAGCAAGGTGGAGAACTCAAAGCCCATGGAGCACCACATGATCGCCATCAGCATCAGCAGGTAAAGGATACCAATCCTTTATATAGTGTCATGCAAAGTAGCACAAGGTATGTCACAGATTTTTGTTCAAGATGTCAAAGCGCTGCCCAACCAATGTGCATTCTGAGTGGCAGTTGGATGACATGGTTTGCTTCCTGACAAAACAATCACCGCTTTGGCGTACTTACAGCTGATACTACCTACAACCTTGGAGACTTTTATGTCACCCCACTGACATATCCCCACTTGATGCTGCAAGATGTAAAAACTGGAATATCACCGTTGATGCTTGGACCAGTTCTAGTCCACCAGAGGGTTGATTTCACAGCTTTCAACTACTTTGCAAGTACCCTTGTTGGATGCAGACGAGAACTCAGGAAGATCTTGTCGTTTGGAAGTGATGGGGACAAAGCACTAGTAGAAGCATTTACCCACAACTTTCCAAATGCTATTCAGCTGAGACATTTCATTCATTTCAAAGAAATGTGCAAGAGAAGCTGAAAGAGTATGGATTTGCAGCATCTGTCACCTCCAAGTTCATAGCTGATATTTTTGGAAAGCGTGCTGGCAATACTTTCTATGCTGGTCTCATTGACAGTGCCAGCCTCAGCGAATTTGATGAGCGTTTTGAATACCTCAAGTCAGTGTGGGATTTACGAGAGTCCACCTGTATGCAAACCTCTGAGCCACGCTTTTATAATTATTTTACCCAACGTGAAGAAGTTGTCCGAGCTCTGTCAGGAGGGACTGTAAATACTGGTGCAATTATGAACTTGACAACACCACCACAGCCTGTGTCAGTAAGTGTTGTGACAACCCAAAGCACCGTGGCGGCCAGTTTAGGGCCTCAGTGTGCTTATGCAATTCCAGTTACCTGCACAGCAGTGAACATATCCACACCACAAACCAACAATTTCGAAAGTGATGTGCACCCTCCTCCAGTGAGTAGTGGACCACCTCCGCTCATTCACACACCTCAAGCCACTGTCAGTCCATTTTACCTCAAACCTCTTAGTGGCAACATTAGGGTATGTCAAGGATGCAGAGGAAGTCTTTGGCTTTCTAATGGTTCGGTTCTGGCTCCACCATTTGACATTGTTGTTGCTCGTATGGAGAAACGATCTTTTCGTGATACTGATGGCACTCTACGTACACCAATGTGCCCTTCTTTGGCTCATTACCATGCTTGTCTCACATGTATACGTGCTTTGCAGCCGAATTTTGTTGCTTCAACCCAGAGAGGTTTGGCTGATGTTAGCCAGCTCCTTACTCCTCAGCATCACCAGCATCTAAACCTTGAATTTGGCTTGTAAATTTTGACTGCTACATTTTGGTATTGCTTTGTGTCCTTTTTTCCGCATACTTTTGTGCTTTGTACAGACCTCCTATGGCTGCTCAGATTTCCCTGTTACCTATTCAGTGTATGTGTGTTTGTGTTTTTGTGTACAGATCTTGCTGCTAAGTTTCTTGAGTTGGTTAGTCCATGATTGAGTCCACAATTGAGTCCATAATCCAGTCCAGAGTCCAGGTTTTGTACCATCCCCCAAATACCCTAGCCTTGTACAAACACAGATCATTTGGAAGGAATAAACACAGCCTGGCATCTTTTGTTGTAATGCAACATTGCACAGACTAGTGACATGCATGAAAGATTACATGACTGAATTTACCTCCACACCATTGGCTTTGAGTTTAAACTACTTTGTAGTTGGATTTGATTTCACTCTCATCTTCAAAAGTTGTTAGCCATTCTACAATAGTCTTGCATATACATGTATGTTAATTTGTAACACTTTATAGCGGGAGTTGTTCAGGTTGGTACTAGTCCACCGGTGTGTGCATGGGCGGGCACCTGCCTACCTGGCAGAGTGTTATAAGACTAACAAACAGTATGGACATTGTGTTACATGGGGAGCCAATAAATTGCATTTAAAGTCAGTGAACACAGAGTTTGGCAGGAAAGCTATCATGTTTGAAGGTGCACAAGAGTGGAACAAGTTACTGGCAGATCTGAGAAATGTGCAGAGCATTAACACATTTAGAAAACTCTTAAAAACTCAATACTTTCGTGGCATTAGTACCTGAGTGTATTTTACTTGTTTTCTTAATTTTTGCTACTTCCTGCATGTTTGCAGTATTGTATTTAACCTTTTGCTTGTATGGTTTCCTTTCTTGTTTTGTTATTTGGTGTTGTATGTATATACAGGACTCCCTGGTGGACCAGCCACTGGCTGAAGAGACATTTCCTGTTTGAAATTAAAATTAATCAATCAATCAATCAATCATAGCTTATCCTGATTTTCCCCACCTAGGTTTATAAGTGAGATTCTTCGCCATCTTGCTTCTGCGCATGGTTAACAAACCAAGTTCCATGCCAGATGAAATGTGAAGTGTACAAAATCACAAGCTGTCTGACTCAGTCATCGTTCGTCACACCATGTAGACGTCTTGTGGTCATTGTAACATTTACTGATGCACAAGACAGCTGTCTCCTGTATTAGGCTCACTCACAGTGTTCTGTCGGTATTGTGGATATTGTATGCTTGTGAATTATTTTCACGACAATATTTGTATTACCTTGCTTATGCATGCTATTATTTCTGGATCAACATTCAAGCTCTACCCAAGACTCGGCTCCATTGTGCTATTTTCAGCTGTTAATAATTAATCCTAAGTTTACAACCGCTCATATCTCCAGACAACTAATCACAACAACAACTTCAAATTTCCTGTGTGCAGTGAGACCTATTTACAAGTAATGTAAGCTCACAACGTTGGACAAATCAGGAAGTCAGAAAATATTTCCACATGTACATGGCTTCTTAACAGCGAACTGAATGGTCTCTTACAACCCACGCAACTGTTCCGCGGGCTTGAGATATCTCTGACGTAGAGAACTATGATAGGTTGTTGTCGACTGAGAGTTTGCATGATGGCCATAACTCCTACTACTGAGAAAAGCCTAGGATTAAAAGCTTATTAGTCATTTATGCAACGCATGTTTAACTTTTCGCGCGCAAGTAAAAAGTGTACGTACTGTTGATTTCACCTCACTTCGAATGAGCGTGAGTGTGAAGCGTAAGCGTGTAGAGCGTCAGTATCGCTCAGCATACTAGTACAAGTACACGCCTGTACTTGTACAAACATACGCACGCCGATACGCTCACGCCACGCTCATTCGAAGTGAGGTGAAATCAACAGTAACTCTAGGACTTCCGGTTCCGTTGGCGTAACGACTGCTAAGTTCACATGCACATCTGGTGCACCACAGAAGGATGACCTTTGTACCGAAGAGCTACGAGGTGGAGCAGGATCTGCTAAGTCACTGGACGAGGTCAGTCTATCACTTAGGTTCTGTTAAATTTTCAGGTAGAGAAAGGGGACTCTGGAGCTGACTCTCTGGCATAGGATTTAACTCTGGGAGGCTGTTATGGTCCTTGGATGAAATCTGTCATGCTGACATCAGCATCAGCCTGGTATGCTTTATGGATGACCATCTGGAGCTATCTGCATACATAGCTAACACTAGAAATGACACAAGCGGAACTTGGTGATTCTGGTCGACAAGTTGTGCAGCACCATTGAAGTTCATGTACAAGGTAATGAGTGATGTGGAAGACCTCCCCCTCCTCTACACACAGACACTCATACACACGAACATGAACTATGTTGATGGGACTTGCTCTGCAAAAATAAAATCAATCAGTGATACACAAAACCTGTAGTCATGTTCCCAGGCCACTGCTCAGCTTTCCATCACTTTCAGTACATGCTGCAAGCAGCTAAAAGCTGGGGGTGTCTCTAATCGCTGGACTGGAATATGGAATGGAACGATGGAATGGAAAATGGAATGGAACAATGATACACAGTTATAGCTAACTCGTGTAACTGGCACTGCTCAGTCTAGGTTGAACTACATATATAGTGTATCTCTAGGGCTGTTATCTCACCGCAGAAGCTTTATGAGCAAGTACGGCATTGCCCACCGTCATGCTTCTATATCCAAGTATGGTACCGTTGCTGGCTCATCACCAGATGCTTTGTTA
Source organism: Agelas oroides (assembly GCA_949130485.1). Taxonomy (NCBI): domain Eukaryota; kingdom Metazoa; phylum Porifera; class Demospongiae; order Agelasida; family Agelasidae; genus Agelas; species Agelas oroides. Next base: position 52,704 of record OX422185.1, read on the forward strand.
TTGTAGTCTTGCACAGCCAGACAGACAAGGGTCTGGCTTTGCAAGACTATAGCAGTATAGTTATAGTCTTCGTGGACAAACTTGAATGCGTGTTTTTGTACTCTGTCTCATAGGCCAGAATTGGCCTGTTGCCTTGTGGCGTGACAATAAAATTTCATTCATTCATTCATTCATGTGATGGCAGAAATTAGCGCTCGATCCTCAGTCTCTTTCCTTGTCTGGTATCATGATGTCATGGTCAGAACTCAGGGTCCCCGAAGACCAGCCACAGTACCATGCATAGGAGCCACACTTACTACTGTCAAGGAATACTGCTACTAAGGTTGTGAGACCTAGGAGCGACCGAGGATCAAGTTGCACAGACAAAGACCGAAGCGAGAATGCTGGCAACATGCATTGAACTTGCTCATATAGCCTCTGCGGTGAGATAAGAGCCCTAGACACATAGTAGCTAGCTCAACCTTGAAGAACAGCGCCAGTTACACTGTAACTACATACATTCACCGTTCCATTCCATTTTCCATTCATCCGTTCCATTCCATAATAAATTTTATTATTCCATTCCAGCGATTAGAGACACCCAAAGCTGGGTGATTATAGCCTGGGAATGATGCTACACCAACCGTTCATCAAAGGATAATCAACAGAACTATTCTGACATTGTATTGCTAAGTCACACAAATTAAAAAAACTCCGATCTTGATTTGTCAGACGTAGCCTCCTTATAAAACAGCTGCAAAAAAAGAGTGAAAACCAATTTATTTTGATTCTGTATAGTTCATGTGTGGGAGTAAGATGGGAAGTGAGGAGCTCCCTGTTAGGATAATGTTTCAATAAAGGGAAAATTAGCCACACCCCAGGCCTCCTTAATTCATTGTTTTGCTTAATATAAGTGGGAGAAAATGAGGAAGGTCTGCGAGCATTTATTGTTCCTGGTTCGTCACACTCCACTGAGCTGTACTTTCTACAGTCATGGCATTGATCAATATCGCTTGCTGCAATAGTTCTTGATCAAGTTTTTGTGGTACGTTCCATGGATGGATCAAATCACTATTTTATGTCACATTTGTATACTAAGCTATAGGCTTACATCAGAGGCACTGCATGTATGTGAGAATGAGCTAAAATTCAGACTTGTACGAAGTGTTCTGCAAAAACTTGACACCATCAGATTTAGTTAGAACTGGTTTTGAACATGCAACAAGCTAGTTAGGCCATACCAAATTGATTTTATGTTTCACGGATTGCTTAGGTCAGAAACATGACCCGGTAGGCAGGCAAAAAAAAACAAAAATAAAAATGGCGAAACTTCTCATGAATAATTAGATACGCTCAGCCACACAAAACTGCTTGCCATCCTCCATCCTTGCCATGCTGTGAGTACTTAGCCTCGTTTCCAGGCCTTCGCGCGTTCGTCGCGTTCAGCGACGAACGCGAAGGCCTGAGAACGAGGCTAGTGAGTACTGGATTACGTGTACATATTAATTTTTTTTTCAATTTTCAAAATAAAAAGACCCGGCCGGATCCGTGAAACATAAAATCAATTTGGCATGGCCTTAGTTCTATGTTGCCACTCAGGCATTATTTCAAAGTTCTTGGATCAACTGTCATCAATCTTTGCTTCGTCAAAAGTACTGTGTCTGAGATATTGCGTTCATGCTCGTATAAAAACTATGTGACATCAAAGGTGGTGTAAATAAGGCATGGAAATGAGGCTTTTAAATGTTCAATAACCCTCACGTGTCAAAATGAAATGCAGATCCCAGACCCTTCTTCAGTCTGTTGGGACAGTAAGTAGTTTCCTAGGGTAGTACACTACATCTAGACCTAGTCTCGCATAGCCACACCTCATTGCGCAAGTGAGGGAAGGAGTTTGATAACTTTCAACGAGCCGCTTGTTGCACAGGAATTTCATTTATCCAAATTACATAAGTGCAAATGCTGCACAATTATCTTGGGAAGACGGACAAAGCAGCTGCTCATGGTTTCACAGTTGCTTCACAGATTGTAATTTCCTTTGTGATATCAGCACTCATGTGACGGAAATTATACTGCACTGTGATTGGTCCCGCACTGTACAGAGAAGTGCAACAAACTGCTGTAAAAGAAGTTACCAGACCCTTTCCCTAGCTGTCTTGCTGAACGGGGTGTGCACGCGAGACTAATCCTGGACCGAAGAACAATCTTATGTCAGCACGCCGGACTTCATCTAAGACTATAACAGCCTCCCAGGGTAAAAATTATGCCAGGTACAAAGGTCTAGGTATGCAGAAGGCGTGGCACGGCGCGTGCACGTTGACAGGGGATGTTCCGTCCTAGAGGAGGTTGGAAGCTAGTAATTAGTGATACGCGCAAGGTAGCAATTAGTGCTACGTGAGTGACGTAATCATACTGACTTCCATAGCGGCCCATAGTGAAAGGTCAACTAGCCTCGTTCCCAGGCCCCGCCCATCTTTCCGTCGCTAATTAGTATGGTAAACCGTACTAATAAGCGACGGAAAGCTGGGCAACCGTACTAATTAGCGACGGAAAGCTGGGCGGGGCCTGGGAACGAGGCTACTCACAAACAGCTTTCGTTTGTTTGGGACGAAACTCACTCAGTGGATACTGCTAGGTGAGCTCTAGATCGACCGCTATAGGTCTTCCTTACGCGCGAAGCATTTGAGTGTTTCCTTGGGAATCCCCACGGAAAATTCTCCATGTCATAAAATGCCATAGAAGTCGATCTAGCTCACCTAGCAGTATCCACTGAGTGAGTATCGTCCCAAACAAACGAAAGCTGTTGGTGTAAATCGAGTTGACCTTTCACTATGAGCCTCTAAGGCAGTCAGTATGATTACGTCATTCGCGTAGCACTAATTACTAGCTTCCAACCTCCTCTGGTTCCGTCCTATAGTAGCCTCGTTCCCATGCCCCGCCCAGCTTTCCGTCGCTTGCAGTACGGAAAAGCGCAGAAGCGGTCGAGGGCCTGGAATAATTCATCACGTGAGTGACGCGCGCGGGGAGAGCCTGGGATCCGGGAACGAGGCTAGTCCTATAGCTATTAGTACAAAATTAGTAGTTTAAGGAGATTTAATAATACAGTCCCTGCCAGCGCTCGCCTGACACGAAAACATTATAGAGAATATAACACCATGGAAGGTGCAAAGAATTGGTGGATAGACAATTAAGATTCCAGATAGCTGAAACTGTACAACGGACACACGGTGCAAACATTCGGCTCCGGATTATCAATAATGAAGGCAACACCGCCACACTTATAGCCAGGAGTGCATGCTGGCCTTTCAATCATATTCATCGCACTGCCGCCCGAAGGCTAGGGTTCTCGCGCCGTGGCACGCATGCATGCGAGCCATCAGTATCCCTTCGTCCTTGCAAAGGTACACGCAGATTATGCAACAACGCAGGCTCGCGCCATGGCCAGAAGCGCTCAAACGCCTTGGCGCAATTAGTATTGTTTTAGTTATATAGTTTTGGATTTAGAAGGTTTAGTTCATAGTTTTTACAACTAGTTACAGTTTCAATTATACTAAAACTCCCAAACCCCAAATGGTATTTATAGTTATCAATGCAAAAAAAGTTATCGGTTTTAGTATAGTTTCCTGTTTAGCAAAGAAAAATTAGTGATTAACTGTACAACGGACATATCCCTCGCAGGCTCGCACCATGGCCAGAAGCGCATACGACCCTTATATATAATACGTGCAAATCATTAACTCTCACTGTTTTCCTAGCATTAGACAGTATAGGGCATGCCTGAGAACACACATAGTGAGATTGCCGAGGGGCAGCGAGACTTCCGGTCCTTAGGGCTGGACCATCATTGACTCAAATTGCTGTCTTGACATGGTCAGGAGCTGGGTCATGACACTGGACTACTCCCATACCCAATCATGCACCCTCCCAATTGCACAATCAAATCATGATGCTATCAACTAGTCTCATTCCCAGACTACCCTTTCACGGGTAGTCTGGGCATGAGACCAGTCCTAAAATCTCCAGTTTTGTCGCTTGGATTTCTTTTCTTCCAACTTCTCTTTCATTGGCTGGAGGAGCAGTAGAGAGTGACACTCACAAACTTCAAATCAGACTCAGGGTCATGGGTGTTCTCGGGCTGACAGTTACCCTGAGAGTGGGAGAGAATTTGCAGCAATCTTGAATAAAGTTGCTAGCATAGCAAATTTGAACACAAAACTGCAGACACGTGCATGAAATCTTATGTACATCTAAAGGATTACACAAAATGACCATTTTTAGCAGGATTCTTGTTAGACATTTTAGCAGCACCATTTGGATGTGGCAAATTCTGAATACACCTCGTTTAGCATGTATTAATTTTAGCGTTTTTTGACAGGAACCTAATTAATTAGACATATCATTATTAATTGCATTAGCGAAAATGACGCTGATCGCTAAAATCGGTAAATTTAGTATGCGCAATTAAAAGTAACATTAAGGTAAGCACTGATCATCCCACAAGCTGTATATACCTATACATGTAGATTTGAAGCCCACAATCTTCTAGGAAGCATGTCTGGTTCATTTCCATAGCAACTGGTCCACCTACTGATTATTGCCTATAGCACAAAGCTTGCAATGTTCTCCGCCAGATCCTCCTACAGAAGCTCTGACCACATGCATACACACACAGGCAATATGCATGCAAAACCAGGCCTGTCATGCAGTAGATGGTCTTCGCTCAAAAGTGGTCCCCCCCCCCCCCAGACCAAACATCACAGCCATAACTAGTCCCCTCCCTGCCGCTGATGGTCCCATCCTTGGCATGGTGGTCAGTGAGTGTGTCAAGGCTGAGAAGTGGACCAGCTCTCCAGTCAACCTTAGGCTGGTTTTTCAAGGCGAGCTAAAACGATGGCATTTAATACATCCATGTACAATGGCCCCCAGTGTCCTTCAGCTACTGACACAGTACCCCCTCAGTAAGTAGTAGAGTGTGTACTATCTCTGAGCTACCGAAGGAGGATAACGAGTGGCACTGGTGGAGAAGGCACATTACTATCACATTGAAAAGAGGTAGCCAGCTAACTATACACAAAGAACAAGTGCAGCACTCAATAGAGAAACTGTGTGGCATCTCTTGACTATTATTTTAGGCCCTCTGCGATGGTTTTGTGACACGGAGAAATGTCACTTTTTGGTCTAAAGTAGGCGAAACGAGAGTAAGCAAACAGGGAATATCCCATTCTTACACATGCAGGGACAGGTGAGGATTCCACTCCCCATAGCTTACCTCCATTTCAAAATCGGCAAGCACTGAGCACATGGCCACTTTGCTCAGAGCACGGTTTCTCCTTTTCCTCCACACGAGGCATCCTCTTTCTTTCCTCACTTTGTTAATGGGTGCTCTCCCCTCTCCTCGCAGTCCAGTCGTTCTTGGTGCTATCTCTCCAACTACGCTCAACGGGGCTTTGTTGTCGTCCACAATGAACTTTGTCATTAAAAACAGCTCCATCTGAGTCTATGATGCTCTCTGCTTCCCTTCTGTTCCTGTCTGAAGTCGATCCCTGGTCTGCAGAACTCACTGGGACCGCCATTTCTGGTGACTGGCAGACAATCTGCGCATGCACAGTGCACAATAAACGATGACATACAATGACATCATCTCGCACGCCGCCATGTCAGCTCAGAGGTTCGTCTCACAATGCAAATGAGAGAGGGTCCCCCTTGTGTATAATCCTAAATTGTTTTGTTAGGAGAACTGCGGTTTTCCTACAGGTCATGTACAGATATGCTAGGAGACTGTGGAAACGGCTAGACATGTGTCTCTAATGCTTTATAGCTGCACTAGCACAAAAGTATAGTAGAACAAGTTTTTGATGCCGGCTGCAAGGTAGACAGTGTAGATGTTTTGCAGGGCATACGCATATGCAGCAGTACGCAGGTCAAGTCCAAGGTCAAACTCTCTCACTGCATTCATAATTTGCTAGAGGGAGAAAAGATTCAATTCATCCCCTTTTCCAGAGTCTATGATTAGCCCATTAGGGTTTTACTGTATAATGCCTCCCAAGTCATGATGCAAATCATACCACTGCTCGAAACCAGCCCATATCTTAATCAGATGAGTAGGGACACTTACCTTCCTCACCAGTCACATAAAACACTGTTTTGGCTAATTTAGCACCCTGTATATCACTTTCCCTGGAAAAGCCATCCACAATGGTTTATCAAAACTGTCAAATTCATTTGCAAACACAGAATGGCTTCCATCCCAGCAACAATGAATGTTAATTGGCTAGTGCCCTGAGGCTGAGTAGTCACCCCTCCCCCTCCAACTGACAAGAGTGATGATTGAGACTAGCTCACCTGGATCCTCATGGCAAATTCTGGTGTGGGTACAATGGGGATGGACCCCGGCTGGCTCCCCAAGAACTTGCTCTCCAAACTCTTCAGCATGCTTGCTGCAAAGAAAGGCGACCAATCCTCAAGCAGTGAAAAGATGGGCTAACACGAGGGAGTTGCTAGCAATTAACAACTTGCTGACATACCCAGGAGGTGGAAGTTTGACTCTCTCTCGTACTTTCAAGTGAGTCTGCAGTAGCTGACATGGTTAAGATTCTTCAGCCACTCAAAGTACGACATTGTCATACCGCCAGCATTCGCAAACATGTCCTGTAAAGAACCAGAGAAACTGGCACGCATGAGGAGAGAGAGGGAGAGATATCTATGTATGCACACTTACTGGAATCACTAGTACTTTTCTGTCCAAGAGGATCTTCTCGGCTGCAATGGTTGTGGGACCGTTTGCACCCTCCACTATCACCTGCATATGTAACACAACCAGAGATTGCAACTCATCCTCCTCACCCCTCACTCCTCCCATCCGTCATCCTTCACACCTCTCACTCCTCACCACCCATGCACCCGCACTCACCTTTGCCTTCATATTCCTGGCAATGTCTGCGGTGATCATTCTCTCTCCTGCGTCAGGAACCAGGATGTCACACTCGGCTGTCAGCAGGTTTTCCTCAGTCGCTGTGGCTCCAGGGAAGCCCATAATGGTGCCGTTGGTCTGAGTGGAGTACAGCCTCCATAACATTAGCTCTGACACACACACACAGCACAACATATCAATCCTTCACACCAGCATGTATTCCACAAGCTCTTTTGGATCAATCCCCTCCTCTCTGTTCACAATGTTGCCATCTCTCTCTATCACACCTACCAGCTTGGCACCCTCGCGACAGAGATACCAACAAGTATGCATGCCTATTTTGCCAAACCCCTGAAGAGAGAGAGGAAGTGGTCACGAAAACTGCAGGAAATGTGACTGTTATGTCAAGGTGCTTTTGCAAATTGGCCTACCTACTGTGATCATAGGATCATAGGATCATATATAGCCTCCAAGAACTGTTGGAGTCCATAAGCATTGAAATTGTCTATATACATTCACAGTGTCAGATGTTGCCCTCAGGGATGTTGGCAGACTATAAAGCTTTCTAATTTAGTAGACATTTCAATATTACTGTGGTTCACGTATATACTTGTACAGTGAAGGTTTTGCCTGGTGTCACGCTGATTGCTGAACAATATTCAGCCTCCAATAGGAGACTGCGAATACTGTAGAACACACCCTGACGAGAGAGAGAGTGTCACTCATGAGATCAGTACAATGCCATGACTTGCTGACCCTACAGGATCAGCCTGGCTAATTCATAGCGTGCATATAGCATACAATAACCACATATGCATGAAATCATTTAGACTATTGTGCTCAAAAATGTCCACAAAGCAAGAGGATACCAGCCAGAAGGATGTGCTACCCGAGCCACAGAAGGATGTGCTACACAAGCCACAGGTACACAGAAGTATACGCAGCATGCAATTAACCATACAGGCACGTCCAGAAGTGGTCTGACTACGATGAAGATGGCCAACAACCAGTCAGTAGTTTGGAAGTGGAACAATGTGACAATGCATGTTGTGCTGTACATTCATTTGTTTGTACATACAAGAAATTTGCTACTTAAACAAAGGTGTTGGTAACTTGGTATTCAGCTGAGTGTCCCACTGGTGAAAGTCTCACTGTGGGTGATGAATACCCTGCCAGTGAAGGTCTTGCAGTATGCACTGAATAGCTCGTACTATTGTGCTCAGAGACAGCAGGTGTGGGAAGGGTGGAGTCTTGGGGAGCCAGAGCGGAACTGAAGTATATAGTAGAACTGTACAAGACAAGGGTTAGGGCCACTGTAACTAGCAGTCAAGCTAGAGACCATCTCTTCAACACATAATCAGAGACAGGGATAGAGTTAGTATGAGACAGGGTGATCTCTACCTTGAAGCCCACAGCCAGCCCAGCATGCATCAGGAACACTGTCACCAGACAAGCAACAGCCAGCTGAGTTTGGTGTGGGGGCAGGGCAGGAGGGGGAGGGGAATGCAAACAGCTGGTCACGGACATGCTAATAAAATGTTTTGCCAAAATCAGATACTTTTTTGTTCTCAGATTTGAACGGTTTCCACACAGCAAGCACTAGCACAGCTCCTGTGAAAGAAATGTGTCACCATTAGCATGCAGGGGTACCTAGCTGCCGTTTTTAAGTTGTCTAGGCTCCTGGAAATGAGGGTCACGTACCTGAAAGGGCTGTTCCGACACCTAGCAAGGCCCAACGTAACATATCACTGTTGATCACCCATAGCATCTAAAGGGATGCATGTAATACCTTTTGGGTTAGGCTCCTCCCCCTCTCCCTCCCTTTCTCCACTAGCAATGTACTGTGATGGGGATGAAAATGCTGATGCTATAGCCATAGATGGAGAGTAGCTCCAGCAGGGAGTAGCGGTTCTGACTGCCCCTCCACCACAGTAGGCTAGACAGGACGACCGGCACCAGCCAGGTATAGACATACAGAGCACATCCCAGGACAATCACCTCATGAAAATGAAATTCCCAAGAACTCTGGTCTCTGTGTGGAGAAGGTGCACACACACACATCTTGTCAGGAAATGTTTCTTACTCCCACTCATTCCAGTATGGACTATCAAGATTGTGCATGTGTTGTGTACACAGAAGGCGGGCAGGTTGGCCTTGTAAAACCACGTTTTGTAAATTGAGTTACTGGTAGACTGGTGTACTAATCCCAGTGGACACATGGTTGCACCTTCCTTTGTGTGGTGTATGTATGCTACACATGCCAAGGAGAACACTCAAGCACATGTGACACTCACTCAAACACTTTGACAATGTTTCCACTGATGGCAGTGGAGAAGATGAGGGTCATGCAGAGTCAGATTGGTCCATAGAGGTCAGGGTTCGGCTGGATCACTTCTGCAAGATTGTACCTCAGTGGTACCATCCCAGCCAACAACCGCTGTGCCACCTGCACAATGAGAGGCTCGAGACACTAGTTGGCTGTTGGGCTAGTCAGGGGGAGACGTACCTGGGCAGTTGTGACATCAAAGAAGCCCTGGTAGTATTCCAAGGTGAGGAGAGAGAGCCATGAGCTGGTGGAACGAGGCTGAGCAGGCTGGAGAGAAAGAAGGCACACTGACAACCGTCTCACTCAACCGTCTCACTTGACAGTTCATGTGAAGAGCCACCTCATGTGCTCACCTTTTCCTCATGGCCATCTGCATAGAGAGACAGCAATAGTACACACAGGTGATTGAGAGCATGGGGACTACTGGCCTACTCCTGATAAGCTCTGGAAGCTAGTGCCATACAAAATGAGATGTGTGACATCACAAGCACAGGGCCAAGAGCTTTGTCTCCTCACATACACCCGGCATGAACCAAGCCAGCATGAACCAACCCGGCATGAACCAACCCGGCATGAACCAAGCCGGCATGGACCACCCACCATGAACCAAGCCAGCATGAACCAAGCCAGCATGGACCACCCACCATGAACCAGGAGCAACACGCATTGCAGAGGAGGGGTTGGGAGGAGACCAAACCAGGAGCAACACGCACAATCATGGATGAGGTTGCAAGACCAGTGTGCAAGATATGACACGTCAAATGTCCTAGCAACACATCTGCCGGAGAGGAATGTAACCTACCTTGAGCTTGATGTGGCTCAATCTGTCCCTCTCCAAAGATTCCAGGCTCACTGTGTAAGTCTTGGGAGGGAACCATTTAGTCTCATGACAAAGGTTATCGCAACATAGTCTCGTGCCCCGCCCGTGCGCGCCTCCCGGCGTGAGAGGGTGGGGTCTGGGGACGAGACTAATCGCAACACATGAAGTGTTATCATGTCAGTAAACACGTCATGTGAGACTGGTAAACACACATACATACCTTGAAAAGCAAACTCTGACCCTGAGTCAGCCTGCAAGAACAAACATATGATATCCACCATCCTACACATCCCCACACTAAATACAGCAGAGTGTTCACTGTCCGAAACCCTTCCGGAGATTCACAACACACAGCCATACCTCCATGGTGATGGCTTCATACTTCTCCTCGGCCATCGCATGCAGGAGTCGCGGTTCTAATTAGTACACACCAATAAACAAAGTGGGCGTGGCCGCAGGTCCAAGGCTGATCGCTGCAACAGAGATCGAGTAGCCAGTATTCTTGGTGCCACCCCTCAGAAGTGGACCAGTGAGGGAGAGGGAAGCGCTGCGGTGCTGGTACCGCTGGTAACAGCCGAGAAAGGGCCTTCCGTCTTGTTCACCCTCCGCTCCCGGCACATGTCCCGCCACCGAAACCAAGTAAGGTACGGTGCCTCAATAGAGTACTGTCTAGACTTGCCGGTAGAGTCTGCATCTATCGTCCTATCGTGCACTGCACAGACCTTTGCAACTTGCTTGACTTGAGAAATGGATAATAAAATGCATGGGCAGTGGCCTTTTATACTACCACGAACACACTAGTAATATCCTCCTACTTTTGTGTCAAGCAACTTGCATATAGGTCTGCTGCCAGCCGGTTATGTCTCCATCTTTGCCTGATAGCTTCCCTGGTGGGTTGTCAGAGGAGAGTGATGACTCTCTGGTCGAGTAAGGTTGAGGTGTGGGGCAAGCTCCCAAGATTACCTGACCAAGTAAGTCCGGGAATCCCACCACTAATCCCTGTGGCCCTGAACATGTATCCAAGCTGGCCACAAGGAAGTGAATTATCAAAGGTGCTGCGTAAATGGGGGTGTATGACTAAAATGGAATGGCCCAGTGTACATCACTACCTGTTCCTGCAAATTCGCTGCAGGTTCGCTCGACAATGATCACTCCTGTGATTGGCTGTCTGCATGGCCTGGAACTCAACAGCCTCAGACCAAACAGCTCCGAGGTAGGTGTGTGAGTTTCATTGCTCGTAGTTTAATGGAGCTACCAATAGCAATATGATTTGTTTTATAAAAGCCTAGTCTCGTTCCCAGACTATATTCCGTCCACAGAAGGTGCTAAGGCCAATTCCTAACCACAGTAGGCACCAGTTTACTAAACCTCTGTACAACACTTTTTCTTGGCAGAACATTGCAGTGGGTTGGAGTCCAAACCTGCCGCTACTATCTTGGGACAAAATTTATTACACACACTGTTTTGACCAATGTGGTCTTCTTGAGGTATCCAGGTTGAACTGTTCTCCTAAGATATCTGCGGCAAGTTTGGACTACAAATTCAATCTGCTGAATCCCAGAACTAAGTAAGGCAGTAAGTCGCTGTATGACTCCCTCCACTTGACTATAAGCATGTTAACCAAGTAGCCTCATTCCCAGGCCTCCCCCCTGTTATTCTGCTTTCGTATATTATACTGAATGCCAAAGACGGGGGAGGCCTGGGAACAAGGCTATTAAGCAAGTGTCTACGTATGGAGTGGGCAGGTCAAGCATCAAGTTGACCACTCTCACTGCAGCCCTCAAACCAACTGCAAACACTTCCCATCTGTGCAGGTGTCCCAGGTTTTCTCTCTCCCATTACGGCACCTTGTGGACCCTGCTCACCAAAGGTATACCTGCTTCTGGCCATGGCTGGTGCGCATGCCAGTGTTCCTGGCCAGGCCACACAGGATCTAGGGGCTCACAGCTGTTATGATGGACCTCACACTATCCCACCTCCTCCCTAACTACATCTATTTTTTCAGTTGCAGGTAAATAGTGATATTATTATCATTAACTTAGAATTCCATTTGAGTGTATTGAGAAGCTCTTGACTTGTGAGAAGTAGAAGGGAGTGTAGCGGTAGTCAATGTTGAACTGGGACACTTGCACCTGTCCACTGACCCTGCACAAAGTGGGAGAGACACAGCACCTCACAACCAGAGAGCATGTGTGGCTGTAGGTCTCACTGACCCAGGCCGTTCATTACAAACGGCTATAGTCTCACCTGTGCAAGGAGTGGCAGTAGTGCTGCTTCCACTGCAGTCGGCTGAACCTCTGCTGTCACCCTCCTCCTAGCTCCAGTTCCTACGAGAGAGGACAGGTTCACCAAGGTGCACTGCACAAGGTTAGGAGAGAATACTACCATGTGGAAACGCTGTTCATGAGAGGCCTCAACTGTGGCCTGGCCACCGGCCCGTCGTCCCTTTGGCACCGGCCTGGCTGGCACCACATCCACACACACCTGAGGAACACACTACACACTGAGGGTTGGGTGTTGCCAGTTTAGTCTGTCACCTACCATGCTCCCCTGGATGGTATAGCAGCCGAGAAGGACAGATTCAGAGCTGTGTTTGTGACATAATTTCCCCACAATCCCACCTGGCTCCTCTGGTGATGTTTGATACATCACAGAGCCTGCACAGATGGGGGAGAGGAGGGAGGGGGAGAGAGGAAGGTTAGGGGAGAGAGGAGGGAGAGGGGGTGCATAAGGAGAACTGAGTAGTGCTGCTAGACTCACCATTAGGCCTTGATAGATTATGCTCAAGCCCCTGCCTATTATTCTATTCTCTGATTCCCAAAATTTTGACCCATTATGCTTTACAATTCACCTATTATGCTTTTCGATTCACCTATTATGCTTCTCATTTCGCTACAGAAATTTTATATACCACAGTTGAAACATGAACAGACAACTTAAAACATGAGTTACAAGATACATATAGCAAAAAAATTTCAATGTCATAATATTATTACGCAACCTTAATTTCTGTAGTTATACTGTAACATGACTGAAAGTTCAATGTAGTCTTCTAGGGCCTGGCTGTTATAATAAAACAGTTGAGACTACATCATTCAAGAAATCAGCCTATTATGCCTGGATCATCATGAAAACCAGCCTATTATGCCAGCATAATTCTTGATGCTCAAGAGCACCTATTATGCTCAAAATTATGCCAGCATAATCTATCAAGGCCTACTCACCATCTGCAAAGAACCTGAGATAGCGATAGTAGACAACTGTATGATAAGCTTTGTAGAATCCATCTAGTGACCATTCCCCAGGCCTTACGTAAGATGTTTTACTGATATACACTCCTGTACAAGAGGATGAGGAGTGTAGTGACTCTAGACCAGAGTCCTTGTGGGCATCACATACCATTATAATGTAGGTGTGGTGTGTGAATAAACATCTCCCTCCAACTGCCCCCGTACAAACTTGGACTGCACTCTCCCCACAGCCTGCAGAGGTTCATTTGCTTCACATCAACCAACACACTGCACACTCTCTGTACTCACTTTCTGCAAGCCATTCTCCACAGGTGAGCCTCCCTGGCCAGCAGCTAGAACCCTCGACACACCTGGCAGAGGGAACAGCCACAGTACAAGACCCAACCCTTGGCTAATCATCTTTCACTTACCCTGGCAACTTGCTCCAGGGCCCTCATGTCAAGTTGGGCAGAGATCACCCACCTGAGAATATAACGCAGGACCTCAGCTGGCAGGGCAGAGATGTGCACCTCCTGTGTAGAGGACAAGGGTTAGTTCAGGATAACACCATGCTGTGCCCGTATTTACCACAGGCTGGGGAGGACTCACACTGCTTGGGCTCTTGGGTTGACACACAGTGTCAAGAGAGAGGGCATGACTGTACCAGTCCTGGCAAGGCGTCCTCCAACACTCCCCTCCCCTCCTCCTCTTCTTCTTCCGTCCTTCCACCCTCCTCTCCGTGGGATACCCTGGACTCAATGTCTGGGACCAGCTGCAGTGCCTGCCGGTAGTACATGGTGGCTAGGGAAAGAGAGAGGGAAGGACAGGGTGGGTACACATGTGGCTGGACATAATGCTGAGAACGTCAGTGCAGATCTCTTGAGAATCATTCAGAACACAATAGCTGTACCTGCAGACATATCCCCACTGCGCTCAGCAGCAACACCCATCCAGTACAGACCTACAGCCTGCAAATCAATGATGAGTGATCGACAATGATAAGCTGTCTACCACGATAAGTTATCAGTGATATAAGTTATCGACCATGATAAGTTATCGACCATGAGTTTTGAGTGATAGGCTATCAATTTGTGTGATGAGAAGTTATCACTGATAGGTTATCATGATCAATAACTCTCACACAAGTACCGAGGGTATATTATCCTATGACGCAGACAGGGTGATCCGTAGTCTCGCGGAGCCAGACTCTCACACGAAAAGCGGATGAGAGTCTGGTTCCGCGAGACTAGGTGATCCGTAGGCCACATGGCTAGGCTATCAGCAGCTAGATACTGACCTCCTCTTCCGGTCCCTGGCGCCGCCCTGGCGTGGACTGCCCGATACCCAGCTCCTGCCGCCACTGCTGACGGAACAAGGTGAGCTCCTCCGACTCTTCCTCACCGTCTGAAGCACTCGTGTTGTGCTGTTCGTTGAGCCACGCCCACTTTTACCGTTCAGCATCAGGGGCGCGCGCACAGGCCGGCTGTGTCGAGTGTGGATAAATAGAACGGACACTTAGGATAATTTGTGAGGTGCTAAGGAACGATCTGTCGTGGAATGGAGGTGAGTAAAACGCAGTGTTGAATGGAGAACATAGCGATGACCTGCAATCCCTGCGCATATTGACATAGTAAAATGTTCTTGGCTGTAATTTGTCAAGTCATGGAGTGAAATATTTACTTATGACTCTCATACTGTAAGGCTAGGGTGGCTGATCATATTCTGTCTCCAGGTTGCTGAGCCTGTGGTCAAACACAGCGTCCACACCCTGGTGTTCAGGTCGCTGAAGCGAAGCCATGACATGTTCATCCACCATGAGGGGCTACTGGTGCCCGAGGATGACCTGGCGTATGTTGACAAGTGCACTCTGCATATAGCTGTTGAATGATGTGACCTGCCTTCTGCAACTTAGTCTCAAGCTGTTGAATTATGTGACCTCCCTTCTGCACTTAGTCTCAAGCTGTTGACTTGTGTGACCTTCGTTCTGCACTTAGTCTCAAGCTGTTGAATTATGTGACCTTCCTTCTGCACTTAGTCTCAAGCTGTTGAATTATGTGACCTCCCTTCTGCACTTAGTCTCAAGCTGTTGAATTATGTGACCTTCCTTCTGCACTTAGTCTCAAGCTGTTGAATTGTGTGACCTCCCTTCTGCACTTAGTCACAAGCTGTTGAATGATGTGACCTTCCTTCTGCACTTAGTCTCAAGCTGTTGAATTATGTGACCTCCCTTCTGCACTTAGTCACAAGCTGTTGAATGATGTGACCTCCCTTCTGCAACTTAGTCTCAAGCTGTTGAATGATGTGACCTCCCTTCTGCAACTTAGTCTCAAGCTGTTGAATTATGTGACCTTCCTTCTGCACTTAGTCTCAAGCTGTTGAATTATGTGACCTCCCTTCTGCACTTAGTCTCAAGCTGTTGACTTGTGTGACCTCCCTTCTGCACTTAGTCTCAAGCTGTTGAATTATGTGACCTCCCTTCTGCACTTAGTCTCAAGCTGTTGAATGATGTGACCTTCCTTCTGCACTTAGTCTCAAGCTGTTGAATTATGTGACCTCCCTTCTGCACTTAGTCTCAAGCTGTTGAATTATGTGACCTTCCTTCTGCACTTAGTCTCAAGCTGTTGAATTATGTGACCTTCCTTCTGCAACTTAGTCTCAAGCTGTTGAATTATGTGACCTTCCTTCTGCACTTAGTCTCAAGCTGTTGAATTATGTGACCTCCCTTCTGCAACTTAGTCTCAAGCTGTTGAATGATGTGACCTTCCTTCTGCACTTAGTCTCAAGCTGTTGAATTATGTGACCTCCCTTCTGCACTTAGTCTCAAGCTGTTGAATTATGTGACCTCCCTTCTGCACTTAGTCTCAAGCTGTTGAATGATGTGACCTCCCTTCTGCACTTAGTCTCAAGCTGTTGAATTATGTGACCTTCCTTCTGCAACTTAGTCTCAAGCTGTTGAATTATGTGACCTTCCTTCTGCACTTAGTCTCAAGCTGTTGAATTATGTGACCTCCCTTCTGCACTTAGTCTCAAGCTGTTGAATTGTGTGACCTCCCTTCTGCACTTAGTCTCAAGCTGTTGAATTATGTGACCTCCCTTCTGCAACTTAGTCTCAAGCTGTTGAATTATGTGACCTTCCTTCTGCACTTAGTCTCAAGCTGTTGAATTATGTGACCTCCCTTCTGCACTTAGTCTCAAGCTGTTGAATTGTGTGACCTCCCTTCTGCACTTAGTCTCAAGCTGTTGAATTATGTGACCTTCCTTCTGCACTTAGTCTCAAGCTGTTGACTTGTGTGACCTCCCTTCTGCACTTAGTCTCAAGCTGTTGAATTATGTGACCTCCCTTCTGCACTTAGTCTCAAGCTGTTGAATTATGTGACCTCCCTTCTGCACTTAGTCTCAAGCTGTTGAATTATGTGACCTCCCTTCTGCAACTTAGTCTCAAGCTGTTGAATGATGTGACCTTCCTTCTGCACTTAGTCTCAAGCTGTTGAATTATGTGACCTCCCTTCTGCAACTTAGTCTCAAGCTGTTGAATGATGTGACCTCCCTTCTGCAACTTAGTCTCAAGCTGTTGAATTATGTGACCTTCCTTCTGCACTTAGTCTCAAGCTGTTGAATTATGTGACCTCCCTTCTGCACTTAGTCTCAAGCTGTTGAATTGTGTGACCTCCCTTCTGCACTTAGTCTCAAGCTGTTGAATTATGTGACCTTCCTTCTGCACTTAGTCTCAAGCTGTTGACTTGTGTGACCTCCCTTCTGCACTTAGTCTCAAGCTGTTGAATTATGTGACCTCCCTTCTGCACTTAGTCTCAAGCTGTTGAATTATGTGACCTCCCTTCTGCACTTAGTCTCAAGCTGTTGAATTATGTGACCTTCGTTCTGCACTTAGTCTCAAGCTGTTGAATGATGTGACCTTCCTTCTGCACTTAGTCTCAAGCTGTTGAATGATGTGACCTTCCTTCTGCACTTAGTCTCAAGCTGTTGAATTATGTGACCTTCCTTCTGCACTTAGTCTCAAGCTGTTGACTTGTGTGACCTCCCTTCTGCACTTAGTCTCAAGCTGTTGAATTATGTGACCTTCCTTCTGCACTTAGTCTCAAGCTGTTGAATTATGTGACCTTCCTTCTGCAACTTAGTCTCAAGCTGTTGAATTATGTGACCTCCCTTCTGCACTTAGTCTCAAGCTGTTGAATTATGTGACCTTCCTTCTGCACTTAGTCTCAAGCTGTTGAATGATGTGACCTTCCTTCTGCACTTAGTCTCAAGCGAAAGATTGCATGCAAGATCCGTGATGAGCATGCCCTAGTGAAGTCCATGCCGCCTCCGAATGAGACTGTCGCGAAAATGGCAGCCAAAAACACGTCGCTGAGTCATGGTATGATACTGTAACTGTCTGTATTGCTAGGTGACCTGTTGTGTGTACATTCTGCAGGCCCCACCCCGGACAGAATGGTGGGAGGACATGCCTTCCCTAGCACACTAGGTCAGCCCTTACCCTCCTCAGAGGCTAATTCTCCCCCTCCCACTGGCGGAGGGTACCAGCAACCTAGACACGGAGATGCATCCTCCCAGGTACTGTCTGCCTCACACCATTGCCTGCCTCTCCCCTGCACTAGCCAATACTCACTGTCCTTCCTCTGTCCCCTCCGCCCACCCCTCTGTATCTCTCTCCCTCTACGTGTACTCTCTGTTCATCTCCTCTCTCTGTCTGTACCTTCTCTGTATCTCCTCCTCCTCCTCTGCAGGCTCTTGTGCTTAGCAAGGGGACGCAGCAGCTAGTACCCCGCAAGGCACTACAGTCTCTACGCCCAAAATGGCACCCACCTTGGAAGCTGATGCGAGTGATCTCGGGACACCTGGGATGGGTGCGGTGCATCGCTGTTGACCCCAGTAATGAGTGGTTTGCCACTGGCTCTGGGGACAGAACTATCAAGGTGCAGGCTCCTGACAAGAGTGACTCTCCGTGAGTGACCTGTCTATTCATGAGTGGCTCCGTCCTGTCTCCCCCTCAGTTGTGGGAGCTGACTCTCCATGAGTGACCTGTCTATTCATGAGTGGCTCCGTCCTGTCTCCCCCTCAGTTGTGGGAGCTGACTCTCCATGAGTGGCTCCGTCCTGTCTCCCCCTCAGTTGTGGGAGCTGGCCACTGGACGTCTAAAACTGACCCTCACCGGGCATATCAGTGCAGTGCGGGCGCTGGCAGTCAGTCCCAGGCAGCCATACCTATTCTCTGCTGGGGAGGACAAACAGGTCAAGTGCTGGGACCTGGAGTATAACAAGGTAACATCCCTCACCTCTAAGTTGCGCAGTACTCGCCGCTCATGTGAACTTGGCCACAGTGCAGTTATTGTGTTCGTTCAGTTAAAGTTTGATATGCTATAGTTGTGTCTACTTTGAGAAGCCTCCCTCCCCTGCACTGCAGGTGGTTCGACACTACCACGGTCACTTGAGTGCTGTGTACTGCATGTCCCTTCACCCAACCATTGATGTCCTCGTCACTGGCAGCAGAGACTCCACTGCAAGGGCACAAATCATGGTGTACTACAATGGTTAAAGATTGAACTGTATGTACCTGTTTATGCAGGTGTGGGATATGCGTACCAAAGCGTGCATTCACACCCTCACTGGCCACACCAACACAGTAGGGACCGTGTTCACCCAGGCTCCCAACCCTCAGGTGAGCCATTCTCATGGCCCAAATTTTAGAACAAACCAAAAACATCCCTTCCAACCAGTTCACCCTCACCACAGGTGGTGACAGGCAGCCATGATTGTACCATCCGGCTCTGGGACCTGGCTGCTGGCAAGACGAAAGCTGTTCTCACCAACCACAAGAAGAGTGTGCGAGCCCTGGTCCTCCATCCCTCTGAGTGAGTTCTTCCCTCCAGCCGGGGGAGTTGCTAGGCTCAACATCCTCCACACCCTGTGTGGTGGTAAACAACACCTCCCACTTCAGATTCTGCTTCGCCTCCGCCTCACCTGACAACATTAAGATCTGGAAATTCCCAGATGGCAATTTCCTGCAAAACTTCACAGGCCACCAGGCACTTATCAACACCCTTGCTGTCAACTCTGACAATGTCCTCGTGTCTGGAGGTAAGTCAACTCTGGTTCTCGCTGTGTACTCTCTCCCCTTCTCCCTCTCTTCCTTCTCCCCCCTCACTTCCTCCCCCCTCTCTTCCTTCTCCCTTCCTCCCTTCGCCCTCTCTTCCTTCTCCCTCTCTTCCTTCTCCCTCCCTCCCTTCGCCCTCCCTTCCTTCTCCCTCTCTTCCTTCTCCCTCCCTCCCTTCGCCCTCTCTTCCTTCTTCCTCCCTTCCTTCCCCCTCCCTTCCTTCTCCCTCCCTCCCTCCCTTCCCTCCACCCCTTCCCTCCACCATTGTAGGGGACAATGGAAGCATGCATTTCTGGGACTGGCAGACTGGCTATAACTTCCAGAAGCTCCAGACACAGGTGCAACCTGGTTCCCTGGACAGTGAGGCTGGCATCTTCACTTGCTGTTTTGACATCAGCGGCTGCCGGCTGCTCACTGCCGAGGCTGACAAAACAATAAAAATATACAAAGAAGAAGAATCAGCGGTAAGGACTGCCTTCTGGTCTCGTGTTAATTTTATACTCTTTCATTGTTGCATACCCCCCATCTTGCCCCTTCTCCTCCTCCCATCCCTCACACTCCCGATGTCCCTCCCACTGGTCACACTCCCGATGCTCCCCCACCACTCACACTCTTGATCATGATGCTCCTCCCACCGCTCACACTCCCGATGCTCCCCCACCACTTACACTCCTGATGTCCCTCCCACCACTCACACTCCCTCCCACCACTCACACTCCCGATATGCTCCCCCGCTGCTCACACACAAACAGACCGAAGAGACTCATCCAATAAATTTCAAAACTGAAATAGTTAAAAGAAAACGCTACTAGTATATTCTCACTTTATACACAGTATAGCAACTTTATAGTATAGTGTTTTCTTATCAGTACCTCTTTCTTTGTGTAACACTTGTTGGACAACTGGTGGGTATTTGAGTAGGGGAACGGCCATGCAGCAGTAGCACGAGAAGTCTGTTTGAGTAGGGGAACGGCCATGCAGCAGTAGCACGAGAAGTCTGTTTGAGTTAGGCGGTTCAGCAGATGAGGAAGGCACTTGGTGGTGATTTGTACCCATTTTGTTCCCATTTCATCCTAAATTTGAATATGGATGATAGAAAGTTCATAAATACAATTTGTAATCTACACTGACTGCCTGCTCTGACTGGAAGAGGGTGATTACTTCGTATATATTGGAGTGTCATACTTCAGTGTTGCTGTTGGTACAGAGGCCTTCCAGAAAATAAACATTCCACATACGGATAGGGAAGTTGCCATCTAGCTATCCATGTGTTCTCGAGGCTAGATTTCACTGAAGAATAACATCAGCAATGTTATCCTGGTTCTTAACTGGGCTACCTCCTGCTTCACTATCACAGTATATTATATGAAAATCATTATAAGACAAAATGGGACATATGTCAATTTCATTAGACGAAATGGGATTAGGGAAGACACCTTCGTGATCAGACACAGTGCGGCAGTGGAATTGTTCTTGTTGGAATAAACATTTTTAGCTTGATACATAACAAGACCGACATTGTTGGATAGTATGGCAACTTAGAGCTATCAAGCTATACCAGGTTTCCAAGCACATGCAGCTCTGGAGAGAAAATCCCAAACAGCCTGGCCCTAGGCCTGCTCTGGCACCGAGAAACCATTAGCCCTCCTCAACATCAGCATGTATAAGATTACACAATCATGCATGGAAAGTCTAATGACCAGTACTTTGTAGCTCTGCTAAAGGAAATCATGTAGACGGTTTTCCTTCATCATTATGTACCTATCAGTTATGCCCCGCCCTCCCAGGTTGGTGGTGGGTGGGAATTATGAAGGGGGGTTGACCTCCTTTGGGAGGGGCATTTGCACAAGTAGTAGTGATTTGACAAGAGACTGCCCCCTGTGGAAGCCTCCCCTATTACACCCCACCTTCTACCAACTTGGGAGGGTGAGGCATAACAGCAATAGCTGCATTAGGGAAGGGGGCTGGTAGGCAATTCACTGTTTTAGATTCACTGCACATCAATCATTTATAGAACTGTGTACTATATAGTATACATAGTGTACTAAAATACAGGATAGCTGCTTGAAGGGTTAAAATTGCATCAATTCTAGTCACAAGTTATATTGAAGATATTGCAGTTTTACAATATGAATAACCTAGCTCGCAGTAGTTAAACTGACATGAAATTGATTTCTAATGAGGGACAAGAAGTGACAGCTATAATGATTGAATCACTGAAGTGTAACATAGTGTAACATGCTTGGAGCATGATTTGTGTTCGTCAGCAACCAACACAGGTATTTGGTCTCTGGGAGAGGGCTGTGTGTGTGTGTGTGTGTGTGTGTGTGTGTGTGTGTGTGTGTGTGTGTGTGTGTGTATTTCTCATAATGCTACATATATGCATAACCAATCAAAGAACCCCACTTCTCAGGTATAAGTCTATCAAGCCAGATCATCTCTCACCCTTCAGAAAGGAGGGTGAGAGGTGGTCTGGCTTGATAGACTTGATAGACTAAAGACTGGCATATGTGCACTGTAGGGCTTACACACACCATATGACCAGTCTCATTCTCAGGCCTCCTCCGTACACAGAAGCAAAGAACAGAGAGTACTTAGCTACCCCCAGTATAGCTTCAAATTACCCACCTACTCACTTCTGCCCTACCTCTCTTCTCCAGGGAAGGCAAAGACAGTCTTTGATTTCCTCCGCAGCTTGTTTTACCCTCTTCAGCTTGAACCTGTGAGAAATAGCACGGATTGGTAATCATGGTAGGGGCTACCAATGTATGTAAGCAATAGAGCATATAGTACACCCTCTCCTTTCTCATCATCTGTTTCCCTTCCTCTCCTCCCTTCCTCTCCTCATCATGATGTACTGCAGTGCAGTGCAGTTGCAGGGGTGCACAAGACTGCTGGCTCCTCTGGTTCACCTCCCTCTCCCCTTCCAAGTCTCACAGCATCAGAGGTTGCTAGGGGGCAACAAAAGACGTAACAGCCAAGGATTTGAGAGTTAGTCTGTCCATCCCAGGTGGTGTTGTTCTCACCAGTTGCTTTCAGTTCACATGTCCAGTTCACAGAGCCTGAGAATGAGTGGGATGTAACACTGTACAGATCAAGGTAGGGAAATGGTAGGAAGATAAAACCACATGATAAGAATTACAGGAAGGGAATAACTATATCACTAAGTTAATTAACCTCTTAGCTACTGTAAATTTTAACCCATTTGCTACCAAAGTAACACCGTTACCCATTAAAATGTGCAAGACAGAGATGCTTCCTTAGCTTCTGACACATGTTGTTGTCATGGTGACGACCCCTCAGTCTAGGTGCACACACTAACATTGTATAATACAATGCATAAGTGTAGAGCCACCATCCTCATCATTGAGGCCGTCAGCTCTCCTCTCCTCCTCTCCCTCTCGTCACCATCCTGTCTCCTTTCCTCGTCTCCCTCTCGTCACCATCCCATGCATGTCCTGCAATGGAACATAGAGATTGTGGGTTAAAAAGGTCCTTGTTGTCTATTGGTATAAAGTTCTCCTCTCTTCTCATCACCGTCCTGTCTCCTCTCCTCTTGTCACTATCCCATGCATGTGTCCTGCAATGGAACATAGAGATTGTGGGTTAAAAGGGTCCTTGTCTATTGGCATAAAGTTCTCCTCTCCCTCTCATCACCATCCTGTCTTCTCTCCTCTCGTCTCCCTCTTGTCACCATCCTGTCTCCTCTCCTCTTGTCACTATCCCATGCATGTGTCCTGCAATGGAACATAGAGATTGTGGGTTAAAAGGGTCCTTGTCTATTGGCATAAAGTTCTCCTCTCCCTCTCATCACCATCCTGTCTTCTCTCCTCTCGTCTCCCTCTTGTCACCATCCTGTCTCCTCTTCTCCCTCTCGTCACCATCCCATGCGTGTGTCCTGCAATGGAACATAGAGATTGTGGGTTAAAAAGGTCCTTGTCTATTGGTATAAAGTTCTCCTCTCCCTCTTGTCACCATCCCGTCCCCTCTCCTCTCGTCTCCCTCTCGTCACCATCCTGTCTCCTCTCCTTCTCATCTCCCTCTCGTCACCATCCCATGCGTGTGTCCTGCAATGGAACATAGAGATTGTAGGTTCTTGTCTATTGGCATAAAGTTCTCCTCTCCCTCTCATCACCATCCTGTCTCCTCTCCTTCTCGTCTCCCTCTCGTCACTATCCTGTCCCCTCTCCTCTCGTCTCCCTCTCGTCACCATCCTGTCTCCTCTCCTCTCGTCTCCCTCTCGTCACCATCCTGTCTCCTCTCCTCTCGTCTCCCTCTCATCACCATCCCATGCATGTGTCCTGCAATGGAACATAGAGATTGTGGGTTAAAAAGGTCCTTGTTGTCTATTGGTATAAAGTTCTGCTCTCCTTCTCGTCTCCATCATGTCTCCTCTCCTTCTCTTCTCCCTCTCGTCACCATCTTGTCCCCTCTCTTCTCCCTCTCGTCACCATCCTGTCTCCTCTCTTCTCGTTCCCTCTCATCACCATTCTGTCTCCTCTCCTCCTCTCCCTCTCGTCACTATCCTATGCGTGTGTCCTGCAATGGAACATAGAGATTGTGGGTTAATAAGGTCCTTGTCTATTGGCATAAAGTTCTCCTCTCCCTCTCGTCACCATCCTGTCTCCTCTCCTCTCGTCTCCCTCTCATCACCATCCCATGCATGTGTCCTGCAATGGAACATAGAGATTGTGGGTTAAAAAGGTCCTTGTCTATTGGCATAAAGTTCTCCTTTCCCTCTCATCACCATCATGTCCCCTCTCCTTCTCGTCTCCCTCTTGTCACCATTCTGTCTCCTCTCTTCTCGTCTCCTCTTTTCTCATCTCCATCCCGTGAAAACATGTCTTGACGATTGGCCTGTCACCTTCCTGCTGGCTTCAAATATGCATGAGAGTGAAGGAGACAGGGACACGAGGAGGAGAAAGGAAGCACTCCCTCCTTTGTGCTGCATTTTAGCTGCAGCTCAACCAACCTGTCCTTGGGCTTGGGTTCAAATCCCAGCTGGATCCTGGAATTTTTCCATGGATTTATTTCTTGCTCTCTCAGCACAAAACATCATTATTCAATCTGTCCTTGTCTCTGCAGGCATTGACGAGTTTGTAAGCTGGTCTGGTAAGCTGGTCTTTCTGTCTCTGGTAGGCTAGTAGAAATGAGCCCGTGCTGTCTTCCACTACCCAGTCTTTCTGTCTCTGCTGACTCAGCAGTTCATGAAGCTTGTAAGCTGGTCTGGTAGACAACGTGTCTTGATGAACGGCTTGTCACTTTCCTGCTTAATCAGCTTTGGCTTTGTGGTGGCTTTCCGGATAAGTAACTAAACTTGCGTTTGCATAAATGCATTGTTGTCCGTGTCTGAGTGACACACGTGCCTCACTTTCCGCTATTTCCTTACATTGATCACAGACACCATGATACTTGACGCTCTTTCCTTACATGTCAATAGCAAGCACTGACAATTATCCCTGGAACTTCCTGGGATGTACCCAGGACCTGATCATGATTATTTACCATGTCTAGGAAGGTAGTCGTAGAATGGATGGGACCCCAGGGACAGTACAACGATATACCATGTCTAGGACAACCTTGGATGCTCAAGGTAGTCGTAGAATGGATGGGACATCAGTGACCCCAGGGACAGTACAACAATATACCATGTCTAGGACAACCTTGGATGGTCAAGGTAGTCGTAGAATGGATGGGACCCCAGGAACAGTACAACGATACACCATGTCTAGGACAACCTTGGATGGTCAAGGTAGTCGTAGAATGGATGGGACCCAGGGACAGTACAACGATACACCATGTCAGGAACAAACAACCTTGGGATAAGGTAGTCCTGGGACAGACAGACAGATGACAATACCAGCAAATGGTACACTGATTGGTCATGTCAGGGACAACCTTGACTGATCAAGGTAGTCGGTACGTAGTAACATGTGGAGAGTCAATATGGTGTACAATAACTGTTATAGTGGACTGTACCAAGGTCACTGAATCATTATAGTACACTATAGTCTACGGAAGAGCCTTCTGTCCTCCTGTGAGCGGACCGTACCAAAGTTAGCCTTGGACGTCTGAAGTAATTGGTACTTTGACATATGATGGAATCCTTAGATACCTCTCTCGACTTACACACACAACCACCATGACCCACACACAACCATCATCACTCACACACAACCACCATGACCCACACACAACCACTATGACCCACACACAACCGCCATCACTCACACACAACCACCATGACCCACACACAACCACCATGATCCACACACAACCACCATGACCCACACACAACCACCATCACTCACACACAACCACCATCACTCACACACAACCACCATGACCCACACACAACCACCATGACCCACACACAACCACCATGACTCACACACAACCACCATGACCCACACACAACCACCTTGACCCACACACAGTGCAACTCACTCTCTCACTCACTCACTCACTCAATTATGTAGCCTGTCTCCTGGTAACTTTGAGAGGGGTGCCAGGGGAAGACCCAGGCCGTTTGTAGGAGAAAATTAACGGCCTGGGTACAAGGCTAGGGCGTCTGTCTTGGTGTAGTCTATGAGGTTGGTAGGGGGTGAAGATGTATGAGGGTGAGGTGTGAGTGGGGGATGAAGGTGAGGACGTGGGAGAAGTGGGATGGGAGGTGAGGAGGGAAAGGTGAGGGTGTGGGAGAAGTGGGATGGGAGGTGAGGTGGTGAAGGTGAGACTCCCACGCTAAACTCCTTCCCTCCACCCACAATACTCCCTAATTCAACCCTGCCTTCTGCATCCACCGGTGTATGTGTGTGATTGAGGACAAACAAGCCTTCCCCTGGCACCCCTCTCGAAGTTACCAGAGGACAGACTAAGTGAAGACGGACAAGTCTTCCCCTGGGATTGTTCACCAGGGGGTAGACTACACCAAGACAAACAAGCCTTCCCCTGGCACCCCTCTCAAAGTTACCAGGAGACAGACTACATTGAGTGAGTATGTGTGATTGAAAACAGACAGGCCTACCCCTGCTACCCCTTTTGGGGTACCAGAGTGTGTGTTTGTGCATGTGTGCAATCCAGGACAAACAAGCCTTCCCCTGGCACCCCTCTCGAAGTTACCAGAGGACAGACTAAGTGAAGACAGACAAGTCTTCCCCTGGGATTGTTCACCAGGGGGCAGACTACACCAAGACAGACAAGCCTTCCCCTGGCACCCCTCTCAAAGTTACCAGGAGACAGACTACATTGAGTGAGTGAGTGAGTGAGTATGTGTGTGTGATTGAAAACAGAAAAGCCTACCCCTGGCACCCCTTTTGGGGTACCAGAGTGTGCGTTTGTGGATATGCATTGCATGCATGTATATGTATGTGTGTAGTTTGCAGTGTATGTATGTTGCATGTCATTGCAATTGAGGACAGATGAGCCCTGCCCTGGCACCCTTGTCAGAGTACACTAGAAGACAGACTACTTGAAAATGAATGAAAAGGTCTTCCCCTGGCACCCCCCTAAATTATCATTCATATATACTGGCTGTCTCGCTGCCTGTCAAGTGCGCCGGCATAAGAATGGGCCCATTCTCAAAAAGTCAATATTATCATTCCGCACTCAAGAAATTGTGCGCTCTCCGTACGCGATCGCACTGGCGTCGTTCTTCGCCTTGCGATGCAGTTCTTCGCTGGTCGCTCGCGGTCGCATCGCGCGCGTTTTGTGCTCATCTAGCTAGTCTACTTTTCTTATCTTACGGGAGACTTACCTGTTTCAACCGTCTTTGCTCCCGATGTCTTTCGGCTTGGCGTAGCGCTTTCCCCTCCACCAGTGACCATTCTCTCTGCTCGCTCAGATCTGCTTTCTTGTCGACAGTATGCTTTCCCTTCGCTCCACATAAGCTCTTCCAAACTTCTCCGCACAATGCGTATCCACGTGCACTTCGAATTTGGCGGGACATTTGTATGCCCGCCAAAAAAAAAAAAAAAAGGACTTCCTTGCTAAGTTCTGTAATTCATTTTGCCTCTGTTGAGCTAGTGTATCTTTGTGCATACTTTTTCATATGTATACTTTATACCTCGTGCCCCCCCTGTGGGCTTTTCGATTAAACCTTTGAACTTCATTGCTTCATGCATGCTGTATGAATCTTTATATATGATCACTGCAGTCTCTTTGCTCCACTGCCTGCATGCACACAATACAAGTGACACAAGTCTAAATGGTCATCAAACAAGTTTACATTTTAAATTTGGGATGAAATCGGCAGAAATTCGGAATATGTTTTATAGTATACTGCCACAAGCCTTAACACACCACCCCCACCCTAGCAACTGAGTATCACCCACTACTGTACAAGTAGTAGAGAATTTGCTTCACCCAGAAAGGTTCAAGTTTATATCAAAGTTTTATTGAAGATATTGCCATGTTACAAAACAAATGAGCCTAGCTCATAGTATAGTTAAAACTGTAATGAGGTACAAGTGACAGCAGTTAATTGTAGGCAATTAAGTGTATACCAAGAAATGTTTACCTACGTACTGACTGGTAGCGAGTTGTTTAAAATAGCTGGAAGTCCAAACTGAATATCTCGAAGCAACTCTAGGCCTAGTCAAACGTCTGGAGATCAGTAAGGAACTGATACGCGAGAGTGTAACTGTGCCTGGTTGTTGTTAGGGGTCCCGACAAAAAATCCAAGAACGAACAAACTTGACTCAAGTATGCTGAAATCCAAGAACCAAGTGACCTTGTTTGTAAACTACAGTTACAATAGTTTCTATGACTTTCGTTCTTCCGAAAATAAATAAAGCGAACAGAGGATAATGTGCTAAAATATGGCCATTATGGGATTTTTGATTTTATATGGGGGATTATCTATGAACAAACCTCAGATATCCACATGAGTGGTCCAGCTATTTTAATACTCTACCAATGGTAAATAATCGGTGCTTGCTAAATTTACTTGTCAAAAGTCACTTCAAACTATCAATTATTCTTCTATGGGAGAATGTATTGCAACATAAAATAACAGCTATAAACTTGATTGGTCCAGGTATTTTTGCACAAGATACATCATGAGCCAGGCCTGGACCATATAGACTAGAATTGCTGTCTTGACAGGGGCAGGAGCTGGGTCACGACACTGGATTTCTGGACAGTTGTATCTCCAACTGGACTACTCCTGTGCCCAATCATGCACCCATCCACCTTACATTGACATGCACAATCATGAAGCTAGCAACTAGTCTCGTTCCCAGACTACCCTTTCCACAGGTAGTCTGGGAACGAGACCAGTTGATAGCAACTAAAGTTCTGCAGTTTCTCCAGTTCTGTCACTTGGATTTCCTTTCTCCCAACTTCTCTTTCAGGCATTGGGATAGCTATAGTATAAATACAGAATGATGACATTGTCATTTGCACTGTTCACACAAATTGGAAAAGTGAAGTGAATCAGTGACTGCCATCAGTAAGGTATCACACATTCTAGAATAAGACATGAGGAGGAAAAGGTGGGCAAGAAGACTTCAAAGGTGGAATGATAGTCTCTGGTTTTCATAGGCAAGTTAGCAGAGTGAGCCAATAACGAGGATGTAACTAGGAGTTTCTTTGTTGTTTCAAACACTTTGATGCACTCTTATTCAGTTCTGTCCAAGCCCTGAATACATTTAGGTCTTTCCTGGGAAGCTGGTCTTGAGGAGCAGTAGAGAGTGACACTCACAAACTTCAGATCAGACTCAGGGTCATGGGTGTTCTCGAGCTAATGGTCACCCTGAGAGTGGGAGAAAATTTGCAGCAATCTTGAATAAAACTGCTAGCATGCCAAACACAAACACACTCAAACATTAATGCTGCAGACACGTGGACTAAATCTTGAGTACACATAAAAGATTGCCTTTAACACACAAAGTGACCACCTTTCAGCTAGGATTCTAGCTAGGCTTTTAGCTAAAAGGTTGCAGCACCATTTGGAAGTGGCAAATTCAAATAAGAGCACATTCTGATCACTTCCTGAATCTTGCCCACAGCAGTTAACTAATCTGGCTTCCCACTTAACATCTTATTAAATTTTGTGGTTGTAAAATCTATCATACCTACAAGCAACAGAAAGTTGGGTGGGACCTGCTGTGATGTTAGTGGTCTATCATACCTACAAGCAACAGAAAGTTGGGTGGGACCTGGGAACGTACATTACCTCAGCTAACCCTTGTTTAGGTTAGGGTATAGGGTCAGGCAGAGATTTGTTTCCAGAACGCCAGCAGAAACATGTGTGGGCGTGTACAGGGCAAGGTATAGTTACTACCTAGGATTAGTTGCTGGAATGAGGCTACCTCAGATACATACTGCACACAAATTCTTTCAACTAAAGGGCCAAATAAATTTGACGAGAATTTGACTGTTTGAGGACATTGAACTAATTCATCTCAACAAACTATCTCCAGTTTACTACGAGGAGTCCCAGTTTGCAAATCAAGATTAACGACTGGAGCCAGTCACAGAAAATACGTAAAGGATTTTATTGTGCAATACTCAAGCTCAATTAGTGATCATTCTAGTTACCAACAAGTATGTCATACTTCCGCTGCCTTGCTACAGCTCAAGGTAGATCCCCACAAGCTGTGATGTTACATGTCACAATTTTCTAAATACAGTCGGAGTCACTAATTCAAACGTATTGGGACCAAACGGTTTGGGTAATTGAAATGTGACAATCAGTAGCAGGCATCAAAGCAAATGGAACAAGTATGGCTCCATTAAAATGTGGCTATATAGCAAATAACACATCAATACATGTAATTATTTTTAGCGTTAAACACTTAATGCTAGGGTCATCAACTATCTTCTGAAAATGTTGGTCCACACGTGGAGTAATGGTCCAAGTGCAGATACTTTGGTGCGAGCAATTTAATGACACAAGCTTGTATCAAAGTGTCGGTATAGTATTAGAAAGCCTGAAGAAATAGTTTGGCAAGCAAAATAAGTTGCTAACTTCTGTAAACAGTGTGCTTTAATTAAAATGATAACGTGGCGGGATCGATACAGAGGAGGGAGGACATGACATTATGTCGTGGCGACAATTATCACACTCTGATGGCAATCCAAGTGCAAGAATTGTGGATACAAGCTACAAGGATCGCTCAATGGAGTAAGTCTCGACATGGGCGCATAGTGTTTTCGACTAAGCTGAAGCCATCTGGCTAGTTAAAATTGGACATCATGGCTCATATAGCCGTTCCTTTAGCTTGTATCCACACTTCTTGATATTGGAATGTCAGATCGAGTCCTCCCTCCTCTGGGATCGACATGCCCCTGCAATAGCCCTGGGACTTCTCCAGGTACATTGACGGTTTCTTACCCTTTGTTCATTTGCTGTCGTGTTATATTCCCGTTTGAGAAAGGAGGCTTTCAACCCAGACCAATTATCAAGAGGCAACCAGTGGACCTTGCAACGGCCTGTGATGTGGTAGTGTGTGGGATGAATGTAGCAAGAGGTACATGAGATGCCTAACCCTGTGATGTGTGGTAGTGTGTGGGATGAATGTAGCAAGAGGTACATGAGAACTCTCGAGATGCCTAACAGCAGGCTCTAATTGAGCAAATGAACCTGGGTAGGAGACAATTAATTTGGGGCCTGCATTTGAACAGCCATTTAGCTACTCTATGTGGTCTCGCACCTTTGTCCTTCCCTCTTGGGGCAGGGGATGGTCCCTCCAGTTCACCAGCTGCACAAACTGCTCATAGTTCACAGCACCAGTTATGCTGGTGTCACAGCTGAAGATACAAATTTAGCAGCATGATAAACTAGGCACACAACAGCTGAATGTTAGTGACTCAATCAAGTGGACACTAATAGGCTTAGTCTCATTTCTAGGTCTTCAGTTTTTTGATCACTTTCAGTATGCAAACTAGAGCCCTGGGTTCCTGTGACTGCCAGGTTTTCACATTCCTCTAGTTAGCCACATAACTTGTCTTTATTGCCACTGAAGCAAGATGTAACTAGACCCTCAGTAGCTGAATATAAGAAACTGAGCAGTACAGAGGTCACACCCACTCACTTCATGATGGTTCCATCAATGAGCTGGTTAGAGAGAGGGAGGTGTGCATCACACATGATGGATGTCCTGTTTTATTCATTACAGTTGTTGGACACAGGAGTGACTAGTGATGAAATAAACCCCACCTCCTCACGATCAGACAGAGCAGAACTGAGGGAGGAAAGAAACTCAATGTGAGCTGCTAAGGAGGAAGACGCAGCTAATTAATTTACCTCAGCTCCTCATGAGCAGTAAAGTTCTGTTTTCTGAGATTGTCCTGGATCAGTGATATGAGTGGAAACAGACACGGAAACTGCTAATGCGTAGAGTCTGGCTATGCGAGACTATCTCGCTTTATACCCAACTCCAACCATAAATTATAGACCATCTGGACCACGTAGTCTAGATGATCTATGCTCCAACTCACTTTCCGATTCCTCAGGCTCAGGTTCCGCACGTCCCAGGTCCCTTCAGGCTCTGCACGTCCCCGCAAGCTCTGCACGTCCCCGCAAGCTCCGCACGTCCGAGGTCCCCTCACAGGATCAGCACGTCCCCTCAGGCTCCGCACGTCCCCGCAAGCTCCGCACGTCCGAGGTCCCCTCACAGGATCAGCACGTCCCCTCAGGCTCCGCACGTCCCCGCAGGCTCAGCACACCCCAGGTCCCCTCACAGGATCATCCCTGAGCTGTGCAAGTGGGCGGGCCTTAATTAACCTGTGAGCTACGCCCCTTAATAATGGTCTCGTCCCCAGACTAGACTCACGTAGATTTAGGGGTATCTACGACACTGGTATCATTTTGGTCTGGAGACGAGGGGTCGCGTGGTGCAAGGGGGCGTGGCTCAACTCGAGAAGAAATGAGCACAGAACTGCGCTTGCGAGACTTTGACATCTCTGAGGATACTGGGTTTGTGCCTTCGTCTCCCCCGCTGACCAGTCTGCCGGAGTAACTTACTTCTCCCGCTGGGAGGCCCTCGTGAGGAACTTGCCCGCACTGATCAGAGAGAGACGCATCCGGGAAGAAGTGCACGCGCTGCCGCCACTGGAGTTCAGCGGAGAGACGCTGACTTCTGAGAGAGAGTGGCAGCGGGCGTACGTTCTGCTGACCTTCATGGCGCAGGCCTACATATGGGTGGAAGGGGAGAGGGGACTCCCGGACAGAGTGCCCAAGATCCTGGCTGTGCCAGGAGACTGCAGATCATTTTGGCTTGACTCCCTCTACCACATATGCTTCAAATATTTTGTACAACTGGAAGCTACTGGACACCAGTGGATCAATGGATGGAAACAACCTTCATGCTGTGTCAACGTTTACTGGGACAAATGAGGAGTCATGGTTCTACATGGTGGCCATTCTGGTGGAACTGGCAGCCGTGCCAGGACTGAAGGCCATCACACATGCCTACTGTTCTGTGATGAACCATGATCACTAGCACAAGACCTCTTAACTGTGAGGGACACTCTTGAGCGCATGTTGGAGACATTGCTAAAGATGTACGAGTAGTGTGATCCCAAAGTGTTCTTTGTGAAGATACGTCCATTTCAAGCAGGATCTAAGGGCCTACAAGCCTTCCCTGCATGCAGGACTAATGTATGAGGGGGTGGATCCAGAACCAGTGCAGTTTTATGGTGTCCTTGGACTGCTTGACGTACTCCCTCATAGAAGGCTGGTGGGTCAACACTTCCAGAAAGTCCCTGTGCTTAGCTGGCATGTAGTGTCGCATGGTTTGCAGAAATTCAGCGTCACTGCCAGTGTGTTTCCCCCCAAGGAACACCTCAAATGCATGCATTGAAGAGCTCTGAGCCGCACTGCCAGGAGCCTGATAGCTGGTTACAATGGTGCAGTGGAGGCACTAGCGCACTTCAGGAGTGAGCATGTGATACTGGTGACACGGTATGTTGTCCTCCAGAAAAAGCAGTGTGAACGCTAGTCTTGACCTGCGTGGCACTGGTGGAAAGTATGTCAAGCAGTCCAATGACAGGAGCCTGATAGCTGCATGGTTACAATGGTGCCGTGGAGGTACTAGCGCACTTCAGGAGTGAGCATGTGATACTGGTGACGCGGTATGTTGTCCTCCAGAAAAAGCACAGTGTGAACGCTAGTCTTGACCTGCGTGGCACTGGTGGAACCCCGTTCATGTCTTTCCTGAAACAAGTGAGAGACGATACTTTAGCCCTTCGGCTTCAGACTCAGTGAGACTTTCTTTTATTCATGCAAGGCTGAAGGCTGACTGTGTCTGAGCCTTTTTTAACTCACTTGTGCAAATGTCATGAAGTATGTGTACATGTATGTACAAGGTTGGTGTGTACATGTATGTAGGCAGATTCAGATGCAAGATATATGTTGAACATCACTGATCCAACGAACTTTACAGACCACAGGCAGCAATTGTGATAGTGTGAACTGCCAGAACAGTTTACAGCAGCACGGGGGCGTGACTCAACTCGAGAAGAAATGAGCACAGAACTGCGCTTGCGAGACTTTGACATCTCTGAGGATACTGGGTTTGTGCCTTCGTCTCCCCCGCTGACCAGTCTACCGGAGTACTTCTCCCGCTGGGAGGCCCTCGTGAGGAACTTGCCCGCACTGATCAGAGAGAGACGCATCCGGGAAGAAGTGCACGCGCTGCCGACACTGGAGTTCAGCGGAGAGACGCTGACTTCTGAGAGAGAGTGGCAGCGGGCGTACGTTCTGCTGACCTTCCTGGCGCAGGCCTACATATGGGTGGAAGGGGAGAGGGGACTCCCGGACAGAGTGCCCAGGATCCTGGCTGTGCCTTGGAAGGAGACTGCAGATCATTTTGGCTTGACTCCCTCTACCACATATGCTTCAAATATTTTGTACAACTGGAAGCTACTGGACATCAGTGGATCAATGGATGGAAACAACCTCCACGCTGTGTCAACATTTACTGGGACAAATGATGAGTCATGGTTCTACATGGTGGCCATTCTAGTGGAGCTGGCAGCGGTGCCAGGACTGAAGGCCATCACACATGCCTACTGTTCTGTGATG
The DNA here is from genome assembly GCA_949130485.1 of Agelas oroides. Lineage (NCBI taxonomy): Eukaryota > Metazoa > Porifera > Demospongiae > Agelasida > Agelasidae > Agelas > Agelas oroides. The sequence goes on from OX422185.1 coordinate 87,111, forward strand.
AACCATGATCACCAAGGCCTAGCACAAGATCTCTTAACTGTGAGGGACACTCTTGAGCACATGTTGGAGACATTACTGAAGATGTACGAGCAGTGTGATCCCAAAGTGTTCTTTGTGAAGATACGTCCATTTCAAGCAGGGTCGAAAGGCCTACAAGCGTTCCCTGCAGGACTACTGTATGAGGGGGTGGATCCTGAACCAGTGCAGTTTTATGGTGGCAGTGCGGCTCAGAGCTCTTCAATGCATGCATTTGATGTGTTCCTTGGGGGAAAACACATTGGCAATGATGCTGAGTTTCTGCAAACCATGCGACACTACATGCCAGCCAAGCACAGGGACTTTCTGGAAGCGTTGACCCACCAGCCTTCTGTGAGGGAGTATGTCAAGCAGTCCAATGACAGGAGCCTGATAGCTGGTTACAATGATGCCGTGGAGGCACTAGCGCACTTCAGGAGTGAGCATGTGATACTGGTGACGCGGTATGTTGTCCTCCAGAAAAAGCACAGTGTGAACGCTAGTCTTGACCTGCGTGGCACCGGTGGGACCCCGTTCATGTCTTTCCTGAAACAAGTGAGAGACGATACTTTAGCCCTTCGGCTTCAGACTCAGTGAGACTTTCTTTTATTCATGCAAGGCTCACCATGTCTGAGCCTTTTTTAACTCACTTGTGCAAGTGTCATGAAGTATGTGTAGCTGTACAAGGTTGGTGTGTACATGTGAGTAGGCAGATTCAGATGCAAGATATATGTTGAACATCAATGATCCAACAAACTTTAGGGAGCATGTCAGGGCCACCTGAGCAGATAATAGAGTAGGAGACTGACTGGCCCCAAGTGGTTGCCTCACTACCAAGCCTCATGGCTTCCAATAATTAGTGGTGCTGTAAGGCTGCTGGTATGCTCCCTAACTAGTCATGCAGAAGGAAATATGGAATATTCAACTTTATGGTTATTCAAACTGACCAATCAAAATCACCAACAATGCACAGACAGCTAACTTTAAATTTACAGTTAAAAGTATATGCTGTACAATGCCTAGCACAAGGAAGCAGGCTATTAACTCATACTTCATGATGGGCATGTTTCACTGATTGGTACTTAGTAGAAGCTAAAAAAGAACCACCTCCCCTAGCAACTAATGACCACTTAGAAGCCATTTGCTGATACCTTAGAAAGTTGCAGTTGTAGTGCTTTGCGGGTAGCCTCGTTCCCAGGCCTTCCCCTCCGTTTTTATACTGCAAGCGATCAAAACTGGAGCCGGGAACGGCCTGGGAACGAGGCTACTTTGCGGGCGTGAAGGTTTTCACTAGCCTCGTTCCCAGGCCTCCCCTGTTTCTGCTCTTTGGTTTGCGTTCAGTATAATACACGGAAGCAGAAGCTGCTCTTCTGCTTCCGTGTATTACGGGGGAGGCCTGGGAACTAGGCTAGGTTTTCACCACAAACTGTTGCTAGTGACATTCAGTCTTTGGTCTCTTGATCTTTGGTTCTCTGACATTCTCCTCCGCCTCCCTCTCTCCTCCTCTCTTCTCCCACTCCCCTCCCCTCTTCTCTCCCTCCTCCTCTTCCTCCTCCTCCTCCTCCTCCTCCTCCTCCTCCTCCCACTCCCCTCCACTCTTCTCCCGCTCCCCTCCTTCTTGCTGTTGTAAGTGCTCCTTCAGGGCCTGCAGGGCCCGGGCACGGTGGGAAATAGAGTTTTTAACAGTACGGTCCAACTCAGCATAGGTCTGATCAAAGCCTTCAGGTTGAAAGATTGGGTCCCAGCCAAAGTGCTGCCTGCCACGCGCTGGAACAATTGTTCCCTGCAGAAACACAAGTAAGTGGCCGTCTCTGTGTGCCCTGAAGTAGACCATTTCAGTGTGGCAGTTAGTCTCGGAGCCAGACCCTCGCACGTAGAGGAGGAGGGTGCAAGGCAGTCTGTTACAGTGAGAATCTTACTGGTGTTTTGCCCCTGAAGAGGAGAACCTCTCGACCCTTGCCCTCACAGAACCCAAATGTGCAGAGAGCATATCCACTCTTGTCTTCGTAAGCAGCTAGCAAGTTGTTCAGACCTGAAACAGTGGTGGAAAGGAGGAGGGTGAGGAGGTGAACGAGCACAGTGGTGGACAGGAGAGGAGGGAGGAGGTGAACGAGCACAGTGGTGGACAGGAGAGGAGGGAGGAGGTGAACGAGCACAGTGGTGGACAGGAGGAGGGTGAGGAGGTGAACGAGCACAGTGGTGGACAGGAGAGGAGGGAGGAGGTGAACGAGCACAGTGGTGGACAGGAGAGGAGGGTGAGGAGGTGAACGAGCACAGTGGTGGACAGGAGGAGGGTGAGGAGGTGAACGAGCACAGTGGTGGACAGGAGAGGAGGGAGGAGGTGAACGAGCACAGTGGTGGACAGGAGAGGAGGGTGAGGAGGTGAACGAGCACAGTGGTGGACAGGAGAGGAGGGTGAGGAGGTGAACGAGCACAGTGGTGGACAGGAGGAGGGTGAGGAGGTGAACGAGCACAGTGGTGGGCAGGAGGAGGGTGAGGAGGTGAACGAGCACAGTGGTGGGCAGGAGAGGAGGGTGAGGAGGTGAACGAGCACAGTGGTGGGCAGGAGAGGAGGGTGAGGAGGTGAACGAGCACAGTGGTGGACAGGAGGAGGGTGAGGAGGTGAACGAGCACAGTGGTGGGCAGGAGGAGGGTGAGGAGGTGAACGAGCACAGTGGTGGGCAGGAGAGGAGGGTGAGGAGGTGAACGAGCACAGTGGTGGACAGGAGGAGGGTGAGGAGGTGAACGAGCACAGTGGTGGGCAGGAGGAGGGTGAGGAGGTGAATGAGCACAGTGGTGGGCAGGAGAGGAGGGTGAGGAGGTGAACGAGCACAGTGGTGGACAGGAGGAGGGTGAGGAGGTGAACGAGCACAGTGGTGGACAAGAGAGGGTGAGGAGGTGAACGAGCACAGTGGTGGACAGGAGAGGAGGGAGGAGGTGAACGAGCACAGTGGTGGACAGGAGAGGAGGGTGAGGAGGTGAACGAGCACAGTGGTGGACAGGAGGAGGGTGAGGAGGTGAACGAGCACAGTGGTGGGCAGGAGGAGGGTGAGGAGGTGAACGAGCACAGTGGTGGGCAGGAGAGGAGGGTGAGGAGGTGAACGAGCACAGTGGTGGACAGGAGGAGGGTGAGGAGGTGAACGAGCACAGTGGTGGACAGGAGGAGGGTGAGGAGGTGAACGAGCACAGTGGTGGGCAGGAGGAGGGTGAGGAGGTGAACGAGCACAGTGGTGGGCAGGAGAGGAGGGTGAGGAGGTGAACGAGCACAGTGGTGGACAGGAGGAGGGTGAGGAGGTGAACGAGCACAGTGGTGGACAAGAGAGGGTGAGGAGGTCAACGAGCACAGTGGTGGGCAGGAGGAGGGTGAGGAGGTGAACGAGCACAGTGGTGGGCAGGAGAGGAGGGTGAGGAGGTGAACGAGCACAGTGGTGGACAGGAGGAGGGTGAGTAGGTGAACGAGCACAGTGGTGGACAAGAGAGGGTGAGGAGGTCAACGAGCACAGTGGTGGACAGGAGAGGAGGGAGGAGGTGAACGAGCACAGTGGTGGACAGGAGAGGAGGGTGAGGAGGTGAACGAGCACAGTGGTGGACAGGAGGAGGGTGAGGAGGTGAACGAGCACAGTGGTGGGCAGGAGGAGGGTGAGGAGGTGAACGAGCACAGTGGTGGGCAGGAGAGGAGGGTGAGGAGGTGAACGAGCACAGTGGTGGGCAGGAGAGGAGGGTGAGGAGGTGAACGAGCACAGTGGTGGACAAGAGAGGGTGAGGAGGTGAACAAGCACAGTGGGGGGAAGAACAGGGTGAGGAGGTGAACGAGTACCCGGCCATGTTCCCCTGTACCTTGGTGGCCTATCTTTTCAAGAAACCACTTGCTGTAGAACATGAAGGTAAAATAGTTAGAGTTTCAACAGCATCACGGCACCACGCTCTGACCAATGTCATGTGAGAAAAGCATCAAGCTCTGACCACTGATGGAATGTCATATTAGAGTTGCAGTATTATCAGCAGTTCATAACAGTTGCACTGGCTGTTATAACAGTGTTTTGAAATGTGAGAAAAAAAAAAAAACTGGAAACAACACATGCCCCAACAGGCAAGTGATATAACAACTGACGCACCAAGACACAAATGCACAATTCCCAGGCCACTCCCTGATGCAAATGGAATGATGGCTACAGATACATTAAGCTTACATGTATGGTCCAGGCATTCCATTCAGAGCATTGAAGCAGAGACAGGTATCTTCAGTGATCACTGGCCCATTGACCTGCAGGTGCCAACAGACAAGCAGTGTGAGCCACTAGCAGTGTGGGACACACAGACCTAGAGAGGAGTGGGTGTGGCTAATGATGTCATCAGCCAACGAAACTTTAACTGCACGTGTAGATCAATTGTCAGTGGGTGCACTTTAAATAAGAAAAATATCAACACCTACTGTTGTACTGTACATTATCCCTATTCTACTCGTAATGTTCACAACCTCTCATTCTGTAGATCTTCACGGTCACAAACTAACAGTACCTTATCAATAACTCATACCCTACACAATACCTAGACAGTAACTCTGGCACCTTCTGAGGCCTATACCAACCAAACTTGATTGCAACCAAATTTTATATATATGTGGCAGTCCCGGATAGAAATCGAATATTTGTCCGTTGCGTATTCTCAATTTAACTACACTCTGGCGACTCACCTTCTCGACAGCAAGCAGACACTTTTCCTGCACAATGTCATCTGGCTCTCCCTGGAGCTCTGGTACTAGTACAGGAGGAGCATGTCACATTCAAGTATCGCTCACATATCACATGAGCATCACTTACAGTCCAGGTTTCTCGACTCCACTTTCCACGGCAGTGAGTCACCTAGAATAGAGCAAACCTGGATGGACACACAATCAACTCATTAGCTCCAGCGTACAACCACTCCTCTGCTCCACTTCACATCATCAGTAATAATTTTAGCTGTTTAGGTGTTTCACCATTTCACAGTTATTATCTACCTAACATCAAACAATGAACAGGGTTTCATACAGACTGGGATACCCCCCCCCCCCCAAAGAAGTTTGATAATCATGATGCGATAACTGCCTCAACAGCTACAATAGGGAGCATAATTATAGCTGAATCTGACGTTTCTTGTCCTCAGAATTTCATTAAAATCCACAAAACCCTAGCGGGTGCACCCTAGTCTGGCAGACCCGAGCGCGAAGCACGAGGGTCTGGTCGCAAGCCAATATTGCGTTTTATACAGTAGGAATGCAATTATCACGTGATTACGTAATGCCTAATAAGTTTTTGAATTCAGGCTTCGGGTCGTTGTGGCCCAGTTCCTACCTCTGCCAAGTTCTGACTGCTTCTCAAACACTTTCTGAATGTTTGCTACAATGCAATGTTTGACAAATCCTCGCGAATAACGAAGTGTACTGTTTTCACCGGATGTCAGTATGTTGTAATTGTGCGTTCTGCAATCTGATTGGACTGCAATATTTCTGCAGCGGGTACAAATCGCAATATAGGCTTGCGACCAGACGCTCGTGCTATGCTTGGGTCTGGCTTCGCCAGACTACATGCACCCTATGCACACATCTACATTCCTCCCCCCCAGGAAGAAATCCAGTATGAAACCCTGATGAATCATGTTAAAAAGTCACCCGGGCCACACTCTGACAATGCATACTAGAGCCTTCAGTAGTGCCTGCAACTTGTGCACAACAAGAAGGGAGGCTCTGGTATGGAGGCTTTTGAGTTGAGCAAATAACTGACTGGGTTATGCACAGATATATTTGCTACTGACTTGTGCTTTCATGACTATACCTCTTCCAATTTCCTGGGGTTCCCAGTCACGTAGGTTAGTGTTCTTCTGACCGCCATGACACCGCGTAGGGTTCTATGAACTTTGACCTTTGAACCAGCATGTGACCTGGCGCCATGAAGGAGAACTTTAAACTTTGACCTTTGACCTTCGAACCAGCGTGTGACCTGCGGCTGTGCCATGAAGGAGCTGGTGGGAGTTGGTGTCTGCGTTGTGGTGGCGACATCAGGGCTCTACCTCGCAGCGTCCACCCTCTCCCGCGAGGTCAGGGACGGGTGAGAAGCATGTGCACGGAATGATTTATTCTGAAAACCACTCCAAATGAGACTATAGTTTCCCGTCCTGACTTCTATCATTTTACATGCGGGCGGGCGGTCTATTACCATTAACCATTACTATGAATCTCATTATAAATTCGTGCGAAATATTAAAGCCATGTCCATTAACTGCATCGGAATGTCTGCACCCTGGACCTGTTGAACACATTTAGCGTTCCACTGAATCGGGCGACGTTGGCACAATATCTATGTTTGCTGCTGTGCTACGTACTAGTGCATGTTGCACGTTGGATGACATTGTAGATAATTTTGAAATATTAATGGTCATAATGGTCAAATGGCGCGGTAGACTCGGGAGGGGGCGGGCGGAGGACAGAAAACTACAGTCTCATTTGGAGTGGCCTAAAGCCAACGCTAGTCTCCTAGTCACTAAGTTGATGCCAATGTGATCTGTTGATGATTGTACACACTCTGTTGATAGCTTGTGAGAGAGTCAGCCGACATGTTTCTATCCACTCCACTCATACATATGTATGTACAGCCGCCCTCTCTCCTTCCCAACCACCTTAGAAGACCTGCGCACTCTAGCGGAGCAGTTACACTCACTAAAACAAGAACAATTTTATGGAGTATTAGGTCTCTTCTCTCTTGCCTACCTGTACAAGCAGACGTTTGCTATACCAGGATCCCTCTTCCTGGTGAGTGTCACCTTGCATTCACCACACCCCAACACAAACACTAAATGCAGCTCATGTACAAGCAGACGTTTGCTATACCAGGATCCCTCTTCCTGGTGAGTGTCACCTTGCATTCACCACACCCCAACACAAACACTAAATGCAGCTCATGCCTCGTAAGCCACACCCTTCACTAAAAGAGGAAGAGCGTTCTACTGTGGCTGTCCCCGCCGCAGAATGGTGTGGTGACCAATGAGATCTCTGCTCTTCAGAGATGGTACCCATTGTCACAAAGTAGCGAATATGTCAATATGTTTACCTGACATGAATTTATTACCAACCGTGTTGTTCTCCTCCCCCTCCTCCGCACCTGGGAACGAGGTCGTACAATATGCTCCTCAGCGACAGCTTGTTACAGTGTAACCATCCTCTCTTGTAAAGGTGTGGCTTGCAATGCACAAGAGAGAATGAATGTACTGACACACACATGCATACACACACATGCATACACACACATATGTACACACACATGCATATACACACACTATCATTAGTTTATCTCAGAGGGTCTGGCTTGATAGACTAACACACACACACACACACACACATGTACAGAATGTTCTCGCTGGTGCACTGTTTGGGGTTTGGTGGGGAGTTCCCTTGGTATGTATTCTAACTTCATTTGGGGCCTCTGGCTGCTACCTACTGTCTTGGGCCTTTGGGAGACGCCTCGTGGAGACCTACCTCAGCCACAGAATAGCTCCCCTCAGACAAAGGGTAAGACAGTCACTATCATCCTAGGAAGGCATTCACCTTGCAGTCTCTCAAGATGGTTTTGTGAATGTCTGAAGCTCTGACCGAACCAGTCAAGAGTAACTTTGTTCCCTAGCTCCTCCCCCTCCCCCCTCCCCGGCTCCCAGTCATATTTGTTCCCTTTTTCACACTGTTGTGACCACTGGTCTATGCCGTGGGCTGGGGGTGGCCTGGACCTACACTTCAACTCCACCACTTCCCATGAAAATGTACAAACAGGGAGTGTTTATACACACATGGAGAACATGTCTCATGGTGCCTAGCCCTCGTAGCGAGGTGACCACTGTTCAGGGCTTGGTTAAGTATTGAAGTGAATGAAAGCACAGTTGGGACTTTTGTAAGTTATTAATAATAGTAGATGTCTGGGGGTCCATCCACTGTAACGAAATGATGAAATTGAGGGAGAGCTAAGAATGACCCATTCTCTCACTGTAACCTCTCAGCTCAAACTGTGGTTATCCATAGTCTGCCCCTGCCTTCTTCCTCACAGCTAGCCGGTGACCACCCCAGCCTCCTCCTTGCCATGATCTCTCTGCGCCTCTTCCCGATGTCTCCCAACTGGCTACTCAACATTGCCTCTCCGCTCCTTGGAGTTCCGCTGCCGCTGTTCTTCGCATCTGTGCTCCTGGGTACGTAGGGGAGTGGTTTGTGTAAACTGCTGCATGTAGGATTCCTCCCAAGTGCCCTCTCCATCTCTGTGTTGGGAGAGGATGGAGCTATGAAGTCACTCCATGTCAGATTAGTTAGTTTCCTCCCCAGACTCTCAGTATGGTACACATACACAAGAAAGGAGGGTCTGGTGAATATAGTACAAAATTTTGGAGGTAACAATCTCATTCGCCAATTATCTGTACATAATGGCTTCCTGACCACAAGTCCTCATCACACCTTTACAGACCTACTTATCACAGGTCACATCTAATTGCTGAACTGGATTGCTGAACTGGATTGCTGAACAGAAAATTGAACTAATAGTTTGTTCAAATCACACAAGAGACAGTTGAATGAGCAAAATAGTACCAGGTAGTCTGTTAGAAATGTTTGAGAGGCCTGGAAATAGACTAGTAACAGGAGTGTCAACAAGTTTTTACTGTGAAAAGGTTTGGGTTACTTCAACCATATTTTGGTGAACTGAGTTGCATGCCTGTTGTGTGCATGACACGTGAAGGATGCTTACAACTTGAGAGTGTATTCAAGAAGCTTTTCCCATTTGTTATAAATCAGCAAGGAGTTCCTTGGTTGCATGGTTATGGTAGAAATGCCAGGATTTTAGCCAAATAGGTCTTCTGAAAGAAGAGTCTAATTAAACTAAAAGGTCCTCAATGAACTTTCAATTTGGTGGCATTCCAATCCTTGGATAATAGTCACCCTGATGCATCTGTGGCAACCTATAAATGTGGTTGAACTAACCCAAGTGGTTTTGCAGTGATATACATGCCTTTAGATCCCTACTTATTTATGCATAAACTGGCCATGGCCTCACCACTCTTAGACGATCGCAGCCACTTCAAAAACTGCAGAAACTTCACTAGTGACCTTTTCAGAAAAATGTGTTTGTATTTACTGAAGTACTGAAGTTGTGCAGAGCACACTTGAGCACCCATGATGGTTAACAGCTGACAATGTATAATCGGCCATTGTAATTGCTAATAAAGTCATGTGACCTCTCCACTCTTCTGATTGGCTAGAGGTCAGGTGATAAGAACATGTTAATCCAGTAATCCAGTCCATCAATCCAGTCCAGTGATTAGATGCGACCTTTATCACACTTCCAATTTACTGAAGCCCAGCAAGCAACTTCAAAGGCTTAGCTCATGAAGTACTATCAAAGCATCCTAGGTCAAAGCTCACATATATGTGTACCTCATCGGAGATGCTTTTGTGATCAGTTTGGAATTGTCATATTTTGTCATATTGATCAGTCAACGTTCTCATGCACAGTATTACCTCACACACACACACACACACGCACGCACACACACACACACACACACACACACACACACACACACACACACACACACACACACACACACACACACACACACACAGGTTTGTTACCCTATAATTTCCTGGGAGTGCAGGCCGGGCTGCTCCTCAGAGACCTACAACTGCTCCAAGTGCTGGATGTGAGGTCGACTGTCTCCCTGCTGCTGGCTGCCGGAGCCCTCATGACAGTCACACTCACCATAGGCAGATACAAAAGAACAAAGTCTATTTAACTCTGTTGGCATGAATATAATTATGATTATTAATATCAGGTATGAACAGTTCAACAGTAGCCTAGAGTCCATGTAGTCTCACAGAGCCAGTTTGTAAAGCAATTGACAATGGCAGAGGGAACTAGTCTTTGCCTGCACATGAAAAGGTTATTGGTGGAGCCGTCACTCTGAATGTGAAGTGTTACCCTACTAGACTGTTCTGGTACCTTTGATTTGTACAAGACCCTTCAATTCAAATGCCCAATCAGGACAGGACATGGACCACGTCAACATTTTAAACCTGCAATCACACATGAAAGTACACAGTGGAACCTCTCTAGTACAGACACCCTTGGGACCAAAATATTTGTCCTGATTAGTGAGGTGTTCTCATTTTAGACCACTATCACTAGTGTGTAATGCACATTACACACTAGTGATAGTGGTCTAAGCCTGACCTCCATCTCTAATCTGAAATCTCTGTTCAGTCCAAGTAAAAATTGTGTTAGCAGTTAATTTTGTGATCAGAATTGTGCCCAGAGCCAAAGAGGTTTGATAATATTGTTATACAAACTTGAAGATATGTATCCATGCACTTACTTGAACCTTGAGCAGACGGGAATATAATGGTGGAAGATGAGAGGTGGGTCATCAATAAGGCCATGTAAGCTAGAGCTAGAGGTCTCTAATTGAGTACACCAGCAATAATGGAAGTACTGGTAGAGTTAGGTCACCCCAGTTGCATTGGAGTGACCAAAGAGTACTACCAACATTCTCAAAAGCTCGTCAAGATCTGTTTCTTGTTTCAGAGGTGTAACGTCCTATGGTGACCATGATCGCTATATATAGGTCCAGGGACCCTGTCATGTTTTTTGAAATCCATCACAAGGACAGAGACTCACACACAGGAGCAATTGCTCGTGTGCAGAGAGGTATAGTGAGTACATAACTGCCATACATCACAAGAGGGGCATATTTTGCTACATTCCTGCATGGTAGCCTCGTTCCCAAACCTCCCTTGTTTTTATTGTTCTGTTTGCGTTCAGTATAATACACGGAAGCGGAAGAGTGGCTTTTGTGTATTATACTGAGCATGAACCAAAGAACAGAAACAGGGGAGGCCTGGGAACGAGGCTACACACTTGGCATCTCTTCCAATTTAGCTACAGTTTTGGCATTTTTAGCATAACCATGCAACCAAGGCACTCTTCCAGAGCCAAATGTTTGAATTAAAGATGCACCGAAGATGAAATGCTTCTGAAAGTAGCGACTAATTGTGTAAAGGGAGAAAGGATTTCAGCTGAACTATGAAGTCAGAAGACCTATTTGGAAGGATCCTTGAAATGCATGATCGATGTGTCACACACACCACTGGCATATAACGGAGATGACTGGAGTATGGTTGAATAAGATGTTTCTCCAGTGTATGTTTTGTAGAATTTTACTCACAATTTCTGTTCTGTCGTTACTTTATGTGTTTTGCGATTAAGAATTTTAAGCGCCTTTTCATTATTCTAAGTATAAGTTGAAGCAAAGCTGTAGCTAAGGGTGGTGATGGAATTTATCCAGTGATGAAATTGCTAAGCAATAACTGAGCACAATTATGCCTGTAGACACACTGGCTACTTCAACTGAATTCTTGCGATAATTATTTGCATGAAATGTAGCCAAACAGGTCCGCTGAGAAGCAGAGGGTAGGAGAAGTAGAACCTTCTCAATACCATTTCAATGACCCTATACCATTATTAAAGCAATGTGACTGTTCTGGAGAAAGAAACTATAATGTGTTGGTGTGATTTACTGAGCTCACCAGCCTCTGTTCTGGAGAAAGAAACTATAATGTGTTGGTGTGATTTACTGAGCTCACCAGCCTTCTGCCAATGCTGTTATAACTTCTATGTATTCCTAATCCCAGAATGTACGTTGGAAATGGATCATCTGCTGTTGAAATGATTTTGGTAGTCACCATCAATTGGTGAAGTATTTTTAATCAAACACTAATTCACATATTATGGGGGAATCCTGTCCTACATTTCTATGACCAGGAGTCACTCATGATCTGTGAAAATAATATGTGTACTCAAATATCAGTCTGTGGAGCACTTATGCAGGATTACCTTCTGCAATTTCTTCATAGCGTCTCCATTGTACATGCTAGTGTATGGGACACAGGAAATGTACACCACAGCCAAAAAATGAAAGTCACCCTGGCTGTTAACAGGTATACCTAGGAGTTGTATAGTGGCCCTTGGTATTCAAGACACCTTTGAAATTAAGTCATGAAGCATGAGTTATTCCATCTTTGGGCCTAAAATTATGGGTTAGCTCGCTCAATGCCAAGGCAAGTCAACAAAACCATCATTTGATACGGCAAAAATCTTCTCATACGAGCAACAGTGTTCCCCAATTGCAATCTCATTAAAGCTTTCTATGCAGTATGTAACTATGCTACACAATGAATGTCTTATGTGGGTTTGTTCCTCTAGACTCAAATTTTAGGCTCTGCATCATGAACTCTTAAATGGTGAGGATGAGGATCACTGTCAAGGCAATCAGAAATGGAGTCCCCAGTGCCACTCCTAATCCCACTGGAAGGGCTAGAGACTCTGTTGGTGCATGTGTTGTAGGAATGGTAGAGTTGGGGGCTGGGCACATGTCTGCCATTGATGCATTACAGTCAATGCATGTGCCACTAGCGTCACATACGGGGCAACTCTCACCATCACTGCAATCAGGTATTGCGCTATCTGGAATATCTGCTGAAATCAGCACATCGTATGTGTATCCCCACTCCTCAGCAACACGATACTGTCCGCCTGCTGTTATAAGTGGAAAGAATGGCACCATGTAGTCATCATGGTTGTGTCCAGGGTGGCCTCCTGTCACTGGAACATACGCTGGAAGGAGAGCTGAATCAGAACTTGCGCCTGTAAACCTCCGCATCCAACTTTCAAAAATACGGTCCACATTGCTGTGATGAAGACCGAATACTGGGTCATTAACAGCTGCAGGAACTACACCCATTTGTCCGCTTATCCACCTGTGGACATTGTTGTGCATGCAGATCATAGTTTCATCCTGAGAGCCAACGCACGTCACGGCTGAACAGATTCTGTTCCATCCTTCCATTCTGCTTCTGAAACTTGTCCGAGGGCTATCTTGGAGGTACATTCCTGTTTCATCTGGAGCATCGTAAGACGGAGCAGCAATTGCTAGCATCACTTCAACTATGTTTGGAAGATAGGTGGTTCCTCCTCCTCTCTGAAGAGGTCTGCGTGCAGCTAGGTCGTCTGCTGGGTTGCAAACCCTCCAATAGTCGGAACAGTTTCCGCCTTGGAGCCAGTATGATATGTCACATACTGTGTTCCAAGCGTTAGTCACTCGTCCAGTTACATTGACTGCAGCACCAGGCGAATTGGAAGGTAAGCCATAGTATTCTAGAGCGAATGGAGATCGATCGTCCTCTTCCCACTGCCAGTAGGGAAAGCCAAATGAATCATTATTTGTGATTCTCTGGAACTCTTTTTCTACGATGAGCATGTGGCGTCTGTGCCACACTGGGAACGCGGGCCCTGAATGGGCAAAATCAACTATAGTATTGTTGTTGACTGCGAAGCAGGCAGCGCTATCACCACGGGCAGTATAGCTGTGCAAATGTACGAGGAAGTCGTAAGTGGAAACGTCCTGCAGCGTGACAGTTCCTGACGAGTAATTAGAAGGTTCTTCCACAACCACACTCCAGAAGCCCATTTCGTTCTTTAGGTCCACAGTAGCATCAACAAAAGTCTGTTTCTCTTCTGCAGAGAGACGGTCGAAGCTCCTGCGAACGACGGGTGTCTTTCTAGTGCGGCAGTCATTTCCGGTCCACCCGAAGTCACAGTCACCGCAATCCACTCCCCCGTAGTTGCCGCTGCAGTTGCATACTCTTTCAAACACTACAGTTGGCCACTGATAGCGCGAATCAGCCGTACCTTTCTGCGGTTGGTTCGGAGCATCTAGCAAGATGCGTACGACATCAGAATTTGTCTGCACCCACTGTTCAGCTACTAGCGCGCTTATATTTACACACCTTCCTCGGCCGTTCGAGTTGCTGCAGTCGTTTGGACAGCAAGTTTTCGTCTGCAGGTTCTCTGGTGTGTTGCAGACAGCTGGAAATTGAGCCGATGTGATCCAAGGGAAAACCAACAACAACGCAGTAAGCGAGAGCATCTGCATCATGGTAAGATGATGCACGGAAGCTTTAGCTAGCTGGCCGGGAAATACGCGACGTATTTATCCGAGTGATTGCGTAATAGAATCGCGACGCGCGTAACGTAATGCGCTAGCACTTTGTTCACGGAGTACTTTCACCGTCGTTTGATGTCCCCCTGTCACATGCTGACTAACCGAGGGGGTGGGGTCAGGGCACGAGAGGCAACAGCAGCCACCAAAGCAGCTGTGTTGCCAGTGGTGGCCGTGAAGGGTACCTGATCGGACCCTCGTTTTCCCAGAAGTCATCCCAGGTCACGCAGGAGTTGTACTCCAATGATGAGAAGCTATTTGTTGCCAGCAAGTTGGGGAGAGGTACGCCAAATGGAGGAGGGTCATCCAGAGAGAGTGGACCCTGAAGATCCACATGCGGCTGGAGAAAGTCAGTGATGAAGCAATTAAGGCCCCTTTCCCAAATGATGGCACTTATACAGCACCAGCCTCTTGGGATGATGTTGCAGAACTGCTCCTCCGAGCTGCTACTGCAACCCTCCCCCCAGAGGTACTACCAGGCCGTGACTGGCAAGCAGAAGGCTGCCAGAGCCCACATGCTGCGGAAGAAACTGGAGGCAAAAAAAGGTAGGGAAGAGAGCGAGGTGCATGAGGATTGTGAAGAGCTTATGAAAATTGAAGAGAGTGAAAGTGAGGAAAGTGCAGTTGGAAATGAAGAGCCGGAGCTGCACGAGAGTGAAAGTGAGGAAAGTGCAGTTGGAAAGGAAGAGCCAGAGCTGCACGAGAGTGAAAGTGAGGAAAGTGCAGTTGGAAAGGAAGAGCCAGAGCTGCAAGAGAGTGAAAGTGAAGAAAGTGCAGTTGGAAACGAAGAGCCGGAGCTGCAAGAGAGTGAAAGTGAAGAAAGTGCAGTTGGAAACGAAGAGCCGGAGCTGCACGAGAGTGAAAGTGAAGAAAGTGCAGTTGGAAACGAAGAGCCGCAGCTGCACAAGAGTGAAAGTGAGGAAAGTGCAGTTGGAAAGGAAGAGCCGGAGCTGCACGAGAGTGAAACAGAGAGAGAAGGAAGTGATGAAGAGGAAGAGGTAGAGAGTGAAAAAAACAGACGACAAGTGAAGGGGATATATCAGAAGCACAAGAGGTAACTATATACTAGCAAGGAACATTCACTGATCCGTTCTTTGGGAAAAACATAAAAAGTCAAACAGCAGTTGCAGAAAGTTTGTCTCACTACACCACATAAATCGCACAGCAAAACAAGACAACTTGCATATTTCCCTAACCCTATTTAAACCTTCAAACTTAGTATGTACCAGCATTTCTTATTCCTTTACTATTAACTTGTATTCATTAGATTATTCTATTTACCATCCTTATTTTAATATGTACAACACATTTTTGTAAGTCACAACGCTCTGAATTGCTAATCTCGCAAAAACCCAATAATCAGCTTCTTGACCATCTACTCCAGGGTTTCCAATTGCGATGGTACTCTTGGGTAGGTAGGGGACTGTGCTCCTGGGTAGGTAGGGGACTGTGCTCCTGGGTAGGTAGGGGACTGGTTTATGTAAACTGCTGCATGTAGGAGTGCATTTCCCATCTCTCCATACAGATACAGAAGAACCAAAGTCTATATAATTCTCTCGTGTTATCATGAATCAATCATTTTGAACAGCCACTGTCAATAGCTTCACAGTCCCAGAGCTCTAGCATCACTCTGCATGTGCAGTAGCCTCTAGTCTTGTTCCAAGACCCTTGGCACTGGAGGTCTTACTGGGAACGAGACTAATTAGCCTTCTTCCCACCCTCCAGTTTTGATCATTAATCAAGCAGCATATCGGGTATGAACAGTTCAATAGTAGCCCAGAGATCATGCAGGTTTTGCGTGCATGAAGCGTGTAGTCTCACAGAGCCAGTTTATTGTATTTGTAAAGCGATTGACGGTGGCAGAAGGAACTAGTCTTTGCCTGCACACAGATGAAAAGGTTACTGGTAGAACCATCACTCTGAATGTGAAGTAGCTAATACCGTACTAGACTGTTCTGGTACCTTTGATTTGTGCAAGACTTTCAACTCAAATGCCCAATCAGGACAGCACATGGACCAACGATTATTATTCAATCTCAAACCATACACCTCTGGTATGTTGCAGTCAGCAGACTCATGTACACACATGCATGGAAGTGTTTCATGTGTCCAACAAAATTAATATTGCTCCCACCTTCTGCAAGTGGATGATTGCTCCCACCTTCTGCAAGCCCTGATTCAATGCTATGGTAGGAGTGGGTCACCAATTAAGGTTGGGTGTTTTCATCAACATTATCCACTATCTTGGTACAGTGTGTTAAACCACTACTTTAGCCACGTAAGGTCTCTAATTGATTACATAAGCAATGAAAGGCAGTGAAGTGCCAAACCCTCGGCGCAGCAGTGCATGTGATTGTACTTGTGTGTTAACTAGAATCAATCACTGTCTCATGAACAATAGTATCATGACGTTTGCTCTCGAGTTGATATGGCACACTTTTTGATATTAATTCGTTTCTAACTGTCTGTCCTCGAATCTGTTCTGACAGCTAGGCACTTGGGCCTAATATTAACACAGTGCAGTACATTACGGTTATTTGACATTGCATTGTGGTCATTACATCTGTACTATATTTAGAGCAGCAATACATCATTGTTACTATTTATACACACATGACACAGCACAGTGACTAAGTTATGGCTTAGCAATAATAACTATCTCATGCTTACTTTGTGCATTCTATCTCGCTCTTTCCTCTGCACAGTTTGCTCAAAGGTTTCAGAGTCTCTCATGCTTGCCATGTGCATTCTGTTTTGTTCCTGCCTATACAAAGTTCGCTCACGAGTTTCTGACGCTCTTTGACAGGCCTTGTGCAACTTATCTTTAGCTTTCCTAGCTGATTTCACACTATCTGATTCTACTGATCTCATACGTTTCATAGCTTTCGCTCGCAAATTACACTCTGCTTTTCGTTTGGATCGAAAGACATGATCACAGCGTTCACATGTCTTCCGTCTTACAGGTACAGCAGCTGTACACTGCGGGCATACCTTTGTTGGAGGCATACATACTGCCAATGGCCAATAATCGAACTCGCAAAGAACGTCTCTCCCAAGAACAAAATCGCCGCTAGCCACGTGGTCCAGATTCATACGCATGCGCGTTTTCCGCGGAGTAAAAAATGGCCGAAAATTTTCGACCTTCATCCGCCGCTGAGAAGGTTAGTATCGTTTGTGGCACGAATAATCACGTATAAAGTGAGATGCTGAGTAACAGACATACAGACAGACAGACAGACAGACACACAGACCAAGTACCGTAACCCTCGCTGCGCATGCGCGCCGAGGGTTAATGATGGAGTTGCTTGTGTAGTTAGATCACCTCAGTTGCACTGGAGTGATGTCCCAAAAAATGCTACCAAAATTCTCAAGAGCACGTTGAGAAGCTTATTAATATAGTTCTTGTTCAGAGGTGTAATGGGTTTTTTCATCAACATTATCTTGGTATAATGTGTTAAACCACTGTAGCGCTGGGGAAGCTGCACTGAGCACCTAGATACTTTTTTCTTGGGGGGTACCGCAATCCTTAGGGAATATTGCTTGGGGATGCCACAAATTACACCAGGGAGGCCAAACTTCCATGACATCGGTGACCCAATATGTGTCTAGGATTGTTACATGCAGTATATATATAGTGGACCTTGATGTTAAAGCAGACCTTTAATGTAGCCAAACAGGTCTCCTGAAAGGGTAAGAGAAGAAGAAGCTTCTCAACAGCATTTCAAGAACACCTGTTTCCATTTCTTCAGCAATGCAATCCAACCAGGACAAGATTAAAGCAATGTGGCTGTTCTGGAGAAAGAAACTATAATTATATGTACACAATCATATAACAGCGAATCACAGTATTTTCAACAATGGCCTGACTGGCACAGTTCAAAGTGTTGGTGTGATTTACTTAGCTCACCAGGCTTCTGCCAATGCTGTTAAAGTCTTCTTTCTGTGTAGCTATAGCTATTCCCTGTGAAGGGAAATTCCCCAGAATGTCTAATCCTAGAGTGTTCTAATCTTAAAATGGACTGTCTGCTGTTGAAATGGATTTTGGTAGTCACCTATAGTATAGACTTTCACCTATGCGAGGGAGTCCTGTGCCACATTTCTATGGCCAGGAGTCCTTCATGCATGATCTGACTCAATCTGTGAATATATTTCTACTCTAAAATCAGTCTGTCCTGAGTGAACCACTTACGTATGATATGATTACCTTTTGCATCAGTTCTTCATAGCTTCACTCATACTGGTATATACCACTGTGACACGGGAAAAGTATACCACTGCCGAACATTAAAGTCACCCTGCATGACTGTTAACAGGTATAGCTATATAGGATTACTACTATAGTGTCCCTTGATATTCAAGCAGACCTTTAAGCATGTATTTTTCAAAGTTAAGTCATGCAAGCACAACTTATTCCATCATGAGGTCTAACGTCACATTGGTTAGCTGCACTCACTCAATTATAATACTGAGGCTAGTCAATAAAACAATCAGTATACATCAAAGCATTTTGATACAGCAAGTCTTCTCGTTTACATGCAAGTAGGTAACTGTAGTGTATTACACTGGTAACTATGCTATACACAATGAATGTCTTATGTGGGTTTGTTGCTCTATAGACTCAAATTTTAGGCTCCACATCATGAACTCTTAAATGGTGAGGATGAGAATCACTGTCAAGGCAATCAGAAGGGGAGTCCCCAGTCCCACTCCTAATCCCACTGGAAGGGCTAGAGACTCTGTTGGTGCATGTGTTGTAGGAATGGTAGAGTTGGGGGCTGGGCACATGTCTGCCATTGATGCATTACAGTCAATGCATGTGCCGCTAGCGTCACATACGGGGCAACTCTCACCATCACTGCAATCAGGTATTGTGTTATCTGGAATATCTGCTGGAATCAGCTCATCGTATGTGTATCCCCACTCCTGTGCAACACGATACTGTCCGCCTGCTGTTATAAGTGGAAAGAATGGCACCATGTAGTCATCATGGTTGTGTCCAGGGTGGCCTCCTGTCACTGGAACATACGCTGGAAGGAGAGCTGGATCAGAACTTGTGCCTGTAAACCTCCGCATCCAACTTTCCAAAATTCGGTCCACATTGCTGTGATGAAGAGTGAATATTGGGTCATTAATAGCTCCAGGAACTACACCCATTTGTCCGCTTATCCAGTTGTGAACATTGTTGTGCATGCGGGTCATATTTACATCTCGAGAGCCAACGCACGTCACGGCTGAACAGATTCTGTTCCATCCTTCCATTCTGCTTCTGAAACTTGTCCGAGGGCTATCTTGGAGGTACATTCCTGTTTCATCTGGAGCATCGTAAGACGGAGCAGCAATTGCTATCATCACTTCAACTATGTTTGGAAGATAGGTGGTTCTTCCTCCTCTCTGAAGAGGCCTGCCTGCAGCTAGGTCCTCAGCTGGGTTGCAAGGTCTCCAATAGTCGGAACAGTTTCCGCCTTGGAACCAATATGCTAAGTCACATATTGTGTTCCAAGCGACTGGGTTAATCACTCGTCCAGTCACGTTGACTGCGTCACCAGACGAATTGGAGGGTACGCCATAGTATTCTAGAGCGAATGGAGATCGATCGTCCTCTTCCCACTGCCAGTAGGGAAAGCCAAATGAATCATTATTTGTGATTCTCTGGAACTCCTTTTCTACGATGAGCAAGTAGCGTCTGTGCCACACTGGGAACGCGGGCCCTGAATGGGCAAAATCAACTATAGTATTGTTGTTGACTGCGAAGCAGGCAGCGCTATCACCACGGGCAGCATAGCTGTGTAAGTATACGAAGAAGTCGTAAGTGGAAACGTCCTGCAGCGTGACAGTTCCCGACGAGTAATTAGAAGGTTCTTCCACAACCACACTCCAGAAGCCCGTTTCGTTCTTTAGGTCCACAGTAGCATCAACAAAAGTCTGTTTCTCTTCTGCAGAGAGACGGTCGAAGCTCCTGCGAACGACGGGTGTCTTTCTAGTGCGGCAGTTATTTCCGGTCCACCCGAAGTCACAGTCACCGCAATCCACTCCCCCGTAGTTGCCCCTGCAGTTGCATACTCTTTCAAACACTACAGTTGGCCACTGATAGCGCGAATCAGCCGTACCTTTCTGCGGTTGGTTCGGAGCATCTAGCAAGATGCGTACGACATCAGAATTTGCCTGTACCCACTGTTCGGCTACTGGTGTAGTTATATCAGTGCAGCTTCCTCGGCCGCTCGAGCTGCCGCAGTCGTTTGGGCAGCAAGTTTTCGTCTGCAGGTTCTCTGGTGTGTTGCAGACAGCTGGAAATTGAGCCGATGTGATCCAAGGGAAAACCACCACCAACGCAGTAAGCGAGAGAACCTGCATCATGGTAAGATGTGCGGAAGCCTTTAGCTATAGCTCGCCTGGACGCGACGCGTTTTATTATAGCCGCTTGAATCGGTTACGTAATAGATTTCACGCGCAATGTGCTACGCTGTCCGGAAGCCGCTAAGTTAGCCTTGTTGATGATGAGTACCTGTCAAAATCTGTTAATGTCATAATGTTATTCTAACAAAATGCCGCATCAGAGAGTCGGTAGACTCTCTATGTAGGGATGGAGCCGACGCACAATATATTGCAGAAGATCCACTGTCGGTCTATACCAGTAGCTAAGAAGCGCAAAAGCAAGGAGGTTGGTGTGATGGTGGAAACAGAGTCTCTGTGTCCACTATGTACTAGCAGGGAGGTTGGTGTGATGGTAGAAACAGAGTCTCTGTGTCCACCGTGTACTAGCAAGGAGGTTGGTGTGATGGTAGAAACAGAGTCTCTGTGTCCACTATGTACTAGCAGGGAGGTTGGTGTGATGGTGGAAACGGAGTCTCTGTGTCCACCATGTACTAGCAAGGAGGTTGGTGTGATGGTAGAAACAGAGTCTCTGTGTCCACCGTGTACTAGCAAGGAGGTTGGTGTGATGGTAGAAACAGAGTCTCTGCGTCCACTATGTACTAGCAAGGAGGTTGGTGTGATGGTAGAAACAGAGTCTCTGCGTCCACTATGTACTAGCAAGGAGGTTGGTGTGATGGTAGAAACAGAGTCTCTGTGTCCACTATGTACTAGCAAGGAGGTTGGTGTGATGGTAGAAACAGAGTCTCTGTGTCCACCATGTATTTGTGGCAATTGTCCATGACGATAATTGCTACAAACATCACTAGCTACCAGGTAGTGATGTTAGTGGCTGACAATACTAGCTACCGGGTATAGTGATATTCGTGACTGACAATTGCCACAAACATCCCTAGCTACCTGGTCGTGATATTCATGACTGACAATTTTGCCACGAACTTCACTAGCTACCAGGTAGTGACTTTTGTGACTGACAATTGCCACGAACTTATGGGGTGCCATATGTAAAAATATTCAGAAAACACTGATATTTATCAAACATCACTGATATATATTAAATATCATGATATATATTAAATACCAAGATATATATGCCTAAATATCATGATATATATTAAATATCATGATATATAGCTAAATAGCATGATATATATTAAATATCATGATACATAGCTATAAGCATGATATATAATAAATAGCATGGTATATAATAAATATCATGATATGTAGTCAAATATCATGATATATAGTCAAATGTCGTGATATATAATAAATAGCATGATATATATTAAATGTCATGATATATAGCTAAATATCATGATATATAATAAATATCATGATATATAGCTAAATATCATGATATATAGCTAAATATCATGATATATAGCTAAATATCATGATATATAATAAATATCATGATATATAGCTAAATATCATGATATATAGCTAAATACATACGCCCCATACGAGCTTCACTAGCTACCAGGTAGTGATGTTTGTGACTGACAATTGCAACACTGAACATCACTAGCTACCAGGTAGTGATGTTTGTGACTGACAATTGCAACACTGAACATCACTAGCTACCAGGTCGTGATATTCATGACTGACAATTGCAACACTGAACATCACTAGCTACCTGGTAGTGATGTTTGTGACTGACAATTGCAACACTGAACATCACTAGCTACCAGGTAGTGATGTTTGTGACTGACAATTGCCACACTGAACATCACTAGCTACCAGGTCGTGATATTCATGACTGACAATTGCAACACTGAACATCACTAGCTACCTGGTAGTGATGTTTGTGACTGACAATTGCAACACTGAACATCACTAGCTACCAGGTAGTGATGTTTGTGACTGACAATTGCCACAAACGTCACTAGCTACCCAGGTCGTGACTTTTGTGACTGACAATTGCCCTAAACATCACTACCAATAGTACCATGTAGTGATGTTCACTATTTTTACAGAGCATGTATTGTAATTGCATAAGAAAAGCAGGGAGGAAGCTTCCATGACATCTCACAACCATGATATTGCAAATGTAGTATAACCACTGAATATCTTTGAAAGGGGTACACCTGCATGTATCAAAGAGCATGCAATAACTCTGTTTTGTGGAAGATGTGGAGGTGAGTTGGTTATAATGGGCTATCCGATTTAATAAGGGTACCCCCCTATGGATGACAGAGCTATTTGCCTACCCTGGGACAAAAATTTTGTCTTGATACACTTAGGACAGACAGTAGTTTAAGGAGAATTATGGAAAATTTGGGATTAAGAATTGTCTGCTTTTACAATCAAACTTAAGAAAGCCCTGTAGAGCCTGGGAACAAATCTAATAGAGTCTTGGAACAAGAGTTTGTAAGGTCACAGTATGATTTTGTTAGAAGTAAGAAGTGGAGATACACCGAATGGGTCACAATATGATTTTGTTAGAAGTAAGAAGTGGAGATACACCGAATGGGTCACAATATGATTTTGTTAGAAGTAAGAAGTGGAGATACACCGAATGGGTCACAGTACGATTTTGTTAGAAGTAAGAAGTGAAGATACACTGAATGGGTCATAATATGATTTTGTTAGAAGTAAGAAGTGGAGATACACCGAATGGGTCACAGTACGATTTTGTTAGAAGTAAGAAGTGGAGATACACCGAATGGGTCACAATATGATTTTGTTAGAAGTAAGAAGTGGAGATACACCGAATGGGTCACAGTATGATTTTGTTAGAAGTAAGAAGTGGAGATACACCGAATGGGTCACAATATGATTTTGTTAGAAGTAAGAAGTGGAGATACACCGAATGGAACAAGTTACAATATGATTTTGTTAGAAGTAAGAAGTGGAGATACACTGAATGGAACAAGTTACAATTGCTACTAAAACAAAGATAAAACGTAAAGCAATTTTCGAGGGATATAAAAAGGTTAGGCATTTCTGCAAGGACTCTCAAATCCTACTTCAGATATAAGATGGTAACATATCTTCTGAAAGGGATGTTGTACTGAGCGAATGGATTACTTATAGCAGTAAATCTCATCTTCACCCTAGTCCTGAGGTAGGACAAATGGTATATCTGACTCTGATCAACTCAATGAACATATCACTAGAGGATTTTACATTCTTAACTTCCTAACCCTTGGAGCGGAATGGTGTGTGCCCCTCGGCTTCCTAACCCTTGGAGAATGGTGTGTGCCCCTCAGCTTCCTAACCCTTGGAGCGGAATGGTGTGTGCCCCTCGGCTTCCTAACCCTTGGAGTGGAATGGTGTGTGCCCCTCGGCTTCCTAACCCTTGGAGCGGAATGGTGTGTGCCCCTCGGCTTCCTAACCCTTGGAGAATGGTGTGTGCCCCTCGGCTTCCTAACCCTTGGAGCGGAATGGTGTGTGCCCCTCGGCTTCCTAACCCTTGGAGCGGAATGGTGTGTGCCCCTCGGCTTCCTAACCCTTGGAGAATGGTGTGTGCCCTTCAGCTTAGAGGAAAGCTGTTATGTTCCCAATACCTAGATCAGTAACAAACATAACTCAGGCAACTAAAGATGGATCAGCTTACAAAGTGCCTTTACATCTCCTTCCTCGCCTAATGTTCCTACTGAAGATGCATGAGGTTATTTCAGAAATGGCTGGAAGGTGCCAAGACCACATTCTTACTCTTCACAACGTTGAACTTAATTGTGAACTGAAAGGCAATGACATTTACGCTTGTTTTGTGGACTGCACTTCTGGCTCCCAATCCATGCAAGGAACCTGCAAAACCTAATTGACAAAACTACTGCATGCATGGTGCTGTGAGAATGACAAGACAAAATAATACACTTCAAGCAAAACAGCGCTTGTACCACTTTATTAAATTAAGTTGTGGATGACTGTAGTGAGTGTAAATACCTGGGTTCTTGGATAAAATGAGCATCTTGATCATAAAGCATCAGTACAGAAGGTGCCATTAGCAGCTAGGAGGTCATGAGGAAGTCTTTTAGCCAAGTCAAAGGACAATGGTGGATACCTCAGTGCATACCTTTACTCAACACTAATATAGGCTATAGCTGTTGTGTATGGGGTTATGTGCATAACCCATTAAAATCCATATGCGATATTTTTTTTGGAGTTAGAAAGAACTTGCCCATTGCTGCCCTTTATGGGGACATGGGATGGATTCCTGTTTGTGGGAGAGGAAAACTGCCCTGGATCATGAGGCTACTTTCATACATGAAACAGTATGCCTTGCACATCTGTTAACATCCTAGGTCAGAGCTCCCATGTACATTCCTTTATATGTAGTGACAGAAAGTAATTAACAGGTTACATTAAACATTCACAGCAAGTGAATAGATATACTTTTGTGTGCAGTTGTGTTTTGTCATATTAGTTGGGCAGAGTTCCCACATACATATAACTGTGCGATATACCTGGGTATGGAGCCTATCTGTCAGTCACACCCTCCCATCTCACACAGGCTCATTTTCCTGGGAGTGCAGCCTGGACTGCTCCTCCTCGGAGACCTACAGCTGCTGCAAGTGAGCTCGACTGTCTCCCTGCTGCTGGCTGCCGGAGCCCTCACGACAGTCACAAAGTCTATATAACTCTCGCATGTTATCATGATCAATCATATCATAATAACTATGTTGGCATGAATATATGATCATTAATCGAGCAGCACGTTGGGTATGAGCAGTCCAATAGGAACCCAGAGGTTTAAACAATCAGAAATTTCTGCATGAACTCAGCTATGACCATGCACAGTTAATCCTTCCTACCATCCTTTCAATCCTGACATCAAATATACAAATAATAAATTGCTGGGCAGGATCCTGGGAACAAAGTTAGGTCACTAATAGTTGGTTCTCAGCAGACTTTGTCAGACCAGGCAGCTTTTCTACTAACTTACACAGGCTTTTTTCCAGTCCCACAATGAAGCAGCACAAATATGCACACACTGCAAGCAACCAAAAACTGGATGGTGGGAAGGCCTGAGGCCACATTCAGAGACATCTCTCCTTGCAGGACACCCTAGGTTATCCCAGGGTGTAGGCCAACAGCTTTAATAATCCAGAATACCTTCCCCCTTTGTATAACCATAGGTCTAGGAAGACGACTCCATTGAATGCATACAACCATGACATAGGTTAAACAAGCTCAGCCAGTTCACCACGTAGTCTTTGATACACATTTCGAGTGTAGTGCTATATGAAATTGTACCCTAAGGATCAAAGCCGTAAGCTCACCCATGCAGTCATGCAAGGGAGGAAACAACAAAACAAAACACTTGTCACACATGACAATACAGCCACACCCTCCACCCCCTCGCACATCATGACAATACAGCCACACCCTCCACCCCCTCGCACATCAGATTCAGTTCAGTCTGAATTGGGCAGTAATAAGCTCCTCAATGGTGCTGTAGAAGTCAACAGTGGAGAGTGCAGTGGGTTCACTTCACAGAGGAGAGTCTGCCATAAGCAACTAAACCACTTGCTCTCTTCCGTTAATCAGTTCAGCTAGATTCAGGTCTTGTGAGGTCCCTGCTTGTCATGGAGACTTGCTTGGCCCACTTCTCTTGCTCTTTTTTTTTCCAGATATTGTAATTGATAGGCACGCTTTGTCCACTCAAGTCATCAGGGACTTCCCCCCTAAAGTACCGGCATGTGTGGCTCGGGTCACAAATAACAGGAGGGGGTAGTGTATTCCATGCCCTCCTACAAGGCCTCCATGGCTTGAGGGAAGGAGGGAGAGGAGGGAAGGGAGGGAGAGGAGGGAAGGGAGAGAGAGGGAAGGAGAGAGAAGAGAGGAGGAAGAGGAAAAAGGAGATATGGAGAGGAGGGAAGCATGTGTACAGACCGTTCCTAAACTCCAGCAAGACAACTTGAGTACATGCTCAATGCATTTTTGCCCATGTGTGTGGTCACATAACATTCTAGAATGATCGCTACATAAGGTGGCAAAGTATAGCACTAGAATGGCCCATACACAGGATCGCAGACTACCTATCAGCCTGTAAGTTTGCTGTTGGTGGGTCTTCATATAGCTTCTACAAATGTATCAGGTAGGACAAGAACACATGCATCATATTGTAGAGTTGGCCACAGGAAGCTGGCAGACCGCGATCCTGGCATGATTCCAGTATCAAAATTAACAAGCAGAAAATGTGAGGATGCTTCACTGTAAACTGCAATCTTCCCCCCCAAGCCTGGTGGCTGTGTGGAACAGACTGGCAATAAGTGACCAGCTATTGTTTAATTCCCTCTCCCCCTCCCACCATCCTTATTACTGCTCTAGTGTATCCTGTGGAAGAAATGGAGACAATTGTTAATGAAACAATAGGTCACTACATTTACACTGGTATGACAGGTCCAAGAGAGGGGGCCCAGGAGAGGAAGAGAAGGGAGAATATGTACAATTACCTAGTTAACGTGTTCTTCTGTGGGTGTTATCTGAATATGCAGAACTGAAACCTCTCTAGTTCATGATGGGGTGGTCACATCCTCTGCTACAGAATTGAATTGGTTGATTGGCCAAAACTACACTAAAATAGTGGTAAGTGTACTGGACTGACAAACTGACAGACACTGAAACCAGTCAATTACTTAACCCCTTTGCACATGTGTGCACAAGGTAAATATCTTGTCATCACAGTTGTTTTCCTTTATCACCATGATCTTCATCCCCATGTCAGCTGGTAGAATTCCAGCTCCCTGCATGTCTCCTTTAGCGCAATCTTTCCTTGTGTTTCAGAACATGCAAGTCTTATCCCTGACTATAGTGTAACTGCTCCACAGTAGGTCCAGTACCTATACAGAACAAGTAAAATATATAGAGTAGGGGGAAAGTATGAGGCAGCAGGTCTCTCATCTTAAGAAATCAGCCCCTAGTCTAGCGGTGTGAAGAAATAGACTCCCTCCCCCTCCAAGTTTTCCTCCTACCATCCTTAATGGATGTCCTATGGAGGGACCTGAGTAATGGTCAATTGAATACAGGCCTCCGACAGGTTGCTAGGATCTTACGACACTCAAGAGTCACGAGTCTGCATGTCCTACCTCTGTCAATATATGACACACTCAAGAAGAGTCATCCTCTCTCAATATATGACACACTCAAGAAGGGTCATCCTCTCTCAATATATGACACACTCAAGAAGGGTCAGGAGTGTTACCTCTACAGGTCCGTCTCCAACATCATCCTCCTCCACCTCCATGGAGTTGAGTTCTGTCGGTGCATGGTAACCGCTCTGGTCACCTGTCAACTGGCTCCTTAGAACTGATCTTGTACACAGATACTACCAGTAGTTGCTAGGGGCAACAATAATAACATTCTAGAGAACCCCAAACAGTAAAAGGAGAAGTGATTGAGGCACAGACTGAGCAAGAGCCTGGTTTTTAGTAGGTGACATTGAAAACAGGCTAGAGGCAACAGATTGAGAAGTCATTCATGATAGGAGCAGCCCACAGTCTATAGGTGTGAAGAATGCAAAAATTCATGAATCATCTACCCCTTCCCTGCCGTGTTGTTTTTTCTTCCACCACTGCATGTGTGCTCTGTGAAGGAAACAAAGATGATATGGACAATGAAATGTTCCTAACAGGTCACTGTGTGTGTGTGTGTGTTCTGTGAAGGAAACAAAGATGATATGGCCACTCAAATGTTCCTAACAGGTCACTATGTGTGTGTGTGTTCTGTGAAGGAAACAAAGATGATATGGACAATGAAATGTCCTAACAGGTCACTGTGTGTGTGTGTTCTGTGAAGGAAACAAAGATGATATGGCCAATGAAATGTTCCTAACAGGTCACTGTGTGTGTGTGTGTTCTGTGAAGGAAACAAAGATGATACGGCCAATGAAATGTTCCTAACAGGTCACTGTGTGTGTGTGTTCTGTGAAGGAAACAAAGATGATATGGCCAATGAAATGTTCCTAACAGGTCACTGTGTGTGTGTGTGTTCTGTGAAGGAAACAATGATATGGCCAATGAAATGTCCTAACAGGTCACTGTGTGTGTGTGTTCTGTGAAGGAAACAAAGATGATATGGCCAATGAAATGTTCCTAACGTGTCACATGATTGCATCTCCTGATGTCTGTTGTGGTGGTAGTTTCTGCTTCAACGTCACAGTTGCTTTTGCCATCCCACCCCCCCCACCCGTAAAGTAAAAACCCCTCTCCCTCTTGTTCCATCCTTATGTGTCCGGTGGAGAGAAGAGAGATAAGATACATACAGGAGGTGTGTTAATATTGACAAGAAATCAGCAGAAACACAAGAATAACAAACACTTGCAATAAGCAATCTTATCACCAGTTGCATCTCCTGATGTCAGTTGTGGTGGTAGTTTCTGCTTCAACCTCTCACAGTTCCTAGGAGCAACAACAGTGAATACAAGCAGATAAAATACACCCCTCCCCCCCAACTCTCCCTCCCCTCTTTGTTCCATCCTTATTATGGTGTCCTGTGGAGAGAAGAGAAGGCACAGATAGTAAGAAGATTGCGAGATAGCAGTTAAAATGTTGCTCGATCATTACAAAATTTCTCTGGTGTGAAGTCTGTCAACCGTACTTACTTCATATTTTTTCTTCTCTTCCTCCTCTTCTTTCTTCTTTTTTCTTCTTGTTGTAGCTCCTGATGTCAGTTGTAGTCACTGTTTCTACTTCAACCTCTCACAGTTGCTAGGGACAAGAATAACAATACAAAAAATTACAAACATGCAAAGTGGGGAAGTCATTCAAGCTTTTTGTAAGACCCGAAGCCTTTAGTGCCACACAAAGAGTATAAGCAATCAGCTCATCTTTGTCCCATCCCACTCCCCATCTCTCCTCTCGTCTTTTTTCCATCCTTACTGTGTCCTGTGGAGAGAAGAGAGAGCACAGAGAGTAAGATAAATGCAGGAGGTGTACAATAAGTTAATTAACCCTTTAACCACTGATGACGAGTGTGCAACTTTGGCCGCAAATGTTATCAGTTGGCGAAATCCCTTTTGAAGATAGGTTTTGCACTAGCAAAAAAGGAGGGTAGAGGGAGGTGGGAGGGCATTGTCACAACATGACATCTTGGCTGACTGTAGAAAAGGCTTTCGTCAGCACTGGCTTTGCCATTTCTCTCCTCTGTAGAAACCGCTCCTCTGTCTTTGTAGGGGCTCCATTTCTGGCACTGTAGGCAGTTTTCAGTTGGGAGTAGCGTTCACTGGTTGGAGAGCCCTGACCATTGTATGCTCGCTATGAGTGGGTGTGGTCAACAACATGACCTCTAAGAGAATTCATGGATGAACTGAGGGCTCAAGTTTCCGGTACTGGCTCCCAGCAGAAGTGGAAATATAGATCCAGTTCCAGGCATGCTCAAGTGTCTTTGATCATAAGCTAACTGGAGGGCAATAAACTTCTTTGTTTGACCTTTTGTCCTACTTCTTGCAGGTTTATCTTTTCTTCCTTCAATTTTTTCTTCTATCTTCTCTTACCATAAATGAACATTGCTAGGGAGCACTTTAGAATTCAGTGTTCTACATAGGTGAAATCTTTGTTAGTAGGCTTTAGGAAAACAAAGTTCACCGCTACTTAACTAGAAGACGAGTAGAAAGCCTTAGAGTTCAGAGTTTTGTGGTTTCTTAAAAAAGCTTTACCCTCAAGGGAGGAGCCAGACATCAGTTTATCAATCGTGAATAGCAAGGCACGCCTTCACCGGCTTTATACTCACACATTACGTGCGTAATATTAACCTGAAGCACGGTAGCGCGCTCAATACACGTAGCAATGATTTTATACGTAGTATATTGAACGTGACGTCATGTAAGCGGAAAAATCGCTTCGGGACTCGCAGGGAGGGGTGACGGTGGTGTTGTTGGTGTACCAAAGTTTCATTCCTGAGGTAAGTGCACCATGCCATTAACGAATATCAACTCAGATTGGATGTCCAACGCTTCCTCTGGCCTGTGTATTATTTACGTTATATTATATTATGAGGGTAGCATCTAGGGGTTTGTAATGAGCACACAATTAAATTTTTCTGCCACAAGGTTTTTGTGTCTTGCAAACAGCAATTTGGACTTTAGTGAATACACTGACATTTATATCACACTTTGCAGGTACGAAAATGTGAGTTTGCTTTTTTTAGGAACTGATACGTTTTGAGTTATTTTGGTTTGCAAAATTATTACCCTTTAGTAAGTAGTAGCTCTTTATCCTTTGCTCCAAAAACAATTAATGAAATTGTGTATCTTGTGCAATTAAATAGGAATGGAGCAAGTGTACTTGCAGGTAAAATCCTTGTAATCCACTCATTTGAACAACCAGCCAGTGATCCACCAACAACGTAATGTGCAGAATGCACTAGACCTGACACACAACCGGCTCTCGCTATGCCAACAGAAAAAATAAAATTGTCCTCACATCCTCATGATTCAGACAATCAACATTTCCACCCACTCATCTTTGCAAGAATACCATACCTTCCATACCGTTCATACAACCATGTATAGTTTTTCAAACCAAAAGACAAGTATAAATGAAAACAAGACATACACAAAGACAGACTTAATTCTCCTGAGGTGCCAGAGTGTGTATTTGTGCATCAGGGTTCCATACAGAGGGGGGAGGAGGGGCACTGGGATTCCCCCCCACCCCACAGGAATTTATACGTATGAATAGCACCCTTCTTGGGGGTACCAAAGTGTGTATTTGTGCATCAGGGTTCCATACAGGAAGGGGGGGGGGGGGGGGCACTGGGATTCCCCCCCACCCCCACCCCACAGGAATTTATATGTATGAATAGCACCCCTCTTGGGGGTACCAAAGTGTGTATTTGTGCATCAGGGTTCCATACAGGAGGGTGGGGGGGCACTGGGATTCCCCCCCCCCCCCCCCCCCCCCCCCACATAAATTTATACACCCCTCTTGGGTCTTGGGGGTGCCAGAATGTGTATTTGTGCATCAGGGTTCCATACAGAGAGGAGGGGGAGGGGGTGGCACTGGGATCACCCCCCCCCCCCCCCCCCCCCCCCCCCCACATAAATTTATAGGTATGAATAGCACCCCTCTAGATGTTG
Organism: Agelas oroides; assembly: GCA_949130485.1. Taxonomy (NCBI): domain Eukaryota; kingdom Metazoa; phylum Porifera; class Demospongiae; order Agelasida; family Agelasidae; genus Agelas; species Agelas oroides. The sequence goes on from OX422185.1 coordinate 118,585, forward strand.
GGGTACCAGAGTGCATATTTGTGCATCAGGGTTTCATATGGAGGATGGGGGGGGGGGGACGTCCTGGGATTGTTCACCAGGGGACAGACTACACCATGACCGACAAGCCTTCCCCTGCCACCTCTCTCAAAGCTACCAGAGGACAGACTACACCAAGACAGACAAGCCTTCCCCTGGGATTGTTCACCAGGGGACAGACTACACCAATACAGACAAGCCTTCCCCTGGCACTTCTCTCGAAGTTACCAGGGGACAGACTACACCAAGACAGACAAGCCTTCCCCTGGCACCCCTCTCGAAGTTACCAGAGGACAGACTACACCAAGACAGACAAGCCTTCCCCTGGCACCTCTCTCGAAGTTACCAGAGGACAGACTACATTGAGTGAGTGAGTATGTGTGTGTTAAAAAAAGATAAGGCTATCCCTGGCACCCCTACCCCTCTTGGGGTGCCAGAGTGTGTGTGTGTGCACTATAATTGAGTTCTCAGTGGGGGTGTGGGGGGCTAACAAAACTTGGCAAAAAATATATATAACACACCAGCAGTGGCATGCTGTTTGTGCCTGACTTAGTCAAGTTCTTGTTACCAGACAAATGAGCATCATCGTTGGGGGCGAGCCTGAGCTGTTTTGTGGCGCAAGGGTGGGGTCTGTGCACACCCATATGCATTACGTGTTACTCCTGTGTCACCTCTGCCCTCTCCACTGCTCTTCCCATCACCACTACTACGCACTGCACTGTTCACGACCACGTACATGAGCGTGGCATAGCACAGCAGCGTGGGCACACCTTCCCGTAGACCACGCTAGTGTGGGGCTCGCTCAGGTCTACCCCAATAAGGTTGACAAATGCACTCTGTAACTAGACATTGTCATTTTGTGGGAGGAGTACCACTTCAACATTGCTGTTGATGGTAGAGGACAGTCAAATGAGGTTTGTGTATTAGAGACTGGTTCATTTAATACTTAGAGGACAGCCGATCAGTGAGTCTTGTATTAATTAGAGACTGGTTAATTGGGGCGAGCCTGAGCGAGCCCCACATAGACGGTACAACTGGGCGATTTCATATATGTATTATCATCATTATCGTACGACCGTCACCCGCGCGCCGCGCTTGGTCGCACGAAGTATGTAGGGCTTCGCATTCGCGTACATGGCTTCCGTGACCGCAAGAGAATCACCCGCGCGCCGCGCTTGGTCACATGAAGTATGTAGGGCTTCCAATAGCGCATTAGCGTACATGGCTTCCGTGACCGCAAGAGAAGCCGACGTCAAGGAGGAAAAGGACGCCATCCGTCAGGTGATCTTTAACAACAAAGAATTTAAGCAATAGCTGTGTGATTTCAGTGAACTGTACCCAGGTGTAGCCTCGTTCCCAGGCTCTCCCCACTAAGAGGGGGGAGGGCCCTTCTTAGCGGGGAGAGCCTGGGAACGAGGCTACCCAGGTAAGCAAGAATGGGAAGCATTTGCCACAATTGTCTCCACTACACAATCTGCCAGAGACAATGATGATGCAAATATAGACTTTTCTAGCCAGCACGACGTTCAGCAACCTGGAGTAGAAACTCTCAGAGAAAATGATGTCATAGAAAAAATGGAAAACTTTTGTGGCTACCGACAATGGTGTTGAGATAGCAATGACACAGCCCTAATGGAAAAACTGAACCAACCAACATCCACTAACTCACTGGCAATGTGTAAAAAAACTACCATTTGAAGCTCTCATGCAAACAGGAAATATTATGTCATCACTTTTATATCGTTATTAGACATGTTGTTTACAACAAAAATTGATAAACCATAACGGTGATTGTGTACACAAAAAATTGCATGTTAGCCTCTTCCAAACCAATTCATTGTTTCTCACCCCTAAGCAGAAAACTAGATGTGGGTTGGCCAAGAATTGAAGACTTTCAATTACGAGGTCATTCCTGTGTGAATAATGTACAACGCTGCCTTTGTCATTTCTACACTTGGATGAGGCACAGTAAGCAAACAGCAACTTTACTTCTTACTAAACGCCACGCCAACTTCGACACCTCGACAAGTGCGAAAGGGTACGCGCGTGTGTACGAACTGCGCATGCGCAATTGTAGTCCTTGGCATACGCTTGCTCAGGCTCGCCCCACAATGCCCTGCATTCGTCTAGTATTGTATTGTTCTGTGTAGTTGACTGTAAACAGTAGACATGTAATAATCTTCGCAGAGTAGCCGCGCGGCAGTCCGACATACGCTCATACGATCGTACACACTGTAATAGCAAATGCGACGAAGCGCTGCGCATACACGTGAGGAATTTCAGTTCATGATAACGCCACAATGTTATTCGCACACACACACACACACACACACACACACACACACACACACACACACACACACACACACACACACACACACACACACACACACACACACACACACACACAAAATTACTTTCCGCTCGCTTTGTCTACCCTAGAAAAATCACTTCTATAGTCTCGCGGAGCAAGACTCTCACACGAAAAGCGGGCTTTTCGTGTGAGAGTCTGGCTCCGCGAGACTAGTTCACTTCATCTCACCTTAACTTTCCGTCTCTCTTTGCGCCAACGCTCCAACGGTAGCCGTCTTCCTCTTTCGCGCCAACACCGGAACAGTTGAGTAGTCGTCTCCTTTCCCTTTCTCCTTCGCGCCAACACTGCAACGGTAGTCGCTAAGTCGTCTCTTTTCCCTTTTTGTCGCGCCAACACTGCAACGCGGTAGTCACTAAGCCGTCTCCTTCCCTTTCTTTTCCGGTCGTCGCGCCAACACTGCAACGGTAGTCACTAAGCCGTCTCCTTTCCCTTTCTTTTCGTCGCGCCAACACTGCAACGGTAGTCGCTAAGCCGTCTCCTTTCCCTTTTCGTCGCGCCAACACTGCAACGGTAGTCGCTAAGCCGTCTCCTTTCCCTTTCTTCGCGCCAACACTGCAATGGTCGCCGTCTTTTTCGTTGCAACAGTAGCGGTAGTCTATTCCCCTTTCTCTTTCGCGCCGATGCTTGCAACTGTTGTCTCCTTTCTCGTCACTTTGTACCCAACGCTACACTCTGACAACTATAGCCGAGTCGCAAAAGTTTTCAAACGTGCACACGCCGAAGTTACTAAATTATGTGCACATGCATGCGCGGTTAGTTAATGTTCTCATGTCTGGCTTCTCCCTACCCCCTGCAGTGTTGCAAACGGTATCCCATGATCCAAAACTTTAGAAGTAAACACTTGCATGATGTGGAATAAAAATTAATACCGGAAAAAATAGCAAAATGTCATAATTAAGAGTATGTGTATATATCAATACAAACCACAAAAAAGCTGTTAGTCACACATTACAAGACGCCAATCACAAATTATACCCCTCCACACCCTCACACATCAGATTCAGCTCGCTCAGGATTTGGCAGTAATGAGTCCGAGGGAGACCTTTCCATTCCCAGTGGTGAGGTGGGAGAGGGTGGCATCAGAGACAGCGTGGTGAAAGATTTCGGTTCACTCTGCAGTTTGGTGGGTTTACTGGGCACTGGAGACAGTTAGGTGGGTCCACTGGGCACTGGAGACAGTCGGGCAGCCTCTGCCATAAGTTGTTGAACAACTTGGTCCAGGAGGTTTGGTTCCTCTTTTGCTTCGGAGCCGCCCAGTTCGGCTAGTTTATCTTGCGCTGCTTTCTGGTGTCCAGGTCTCTGCTTGTCTTGGAGACAGTCAGCTCGGCTAGAGTATCTTGTGCTGCTCTTTGTAGATTGTAGTCAGCTCGGCTAGACTTTCTTGTGCTGCTCTTTGTAGATTGTCCAGCTCAAATGTAATGGTATCGAGATCAATAGTCTCTTGCACTGTAGGTTTGGTGGCTACAGCCTCTTGTACCACGGGTTTGGTGGCTACGGTCTCTTGTACCACGGGTTTGGTGGCTACGGCCTCTTGTACCACGGGTTTGGTGGCTACAGTCTCTTGTACCACGGGTTTGGTGGCTACGGTCTCTTGTACCATGGGTTTGGTGGCTACGGTCTCTTGTACCATGGGTTTGGTGGCTACAGCCTCTTGTACCACGGGTTTGGTGGCTACGGTCTCTTGTACCACGGGTTTGGTGGCTACGGTCTCTTGTACCATGGGTTTGGTGGCTACGGCCTCTTATACCACGGGTTTGGTGGCTACGGTCTCTTGTACCACAGGTTTGGTGGCTATGGTCTCTTGTATGGCAGGTTTGGTGGCTATGGTCTCTTGTACCATGGGTTTGGTGGCTACAGTCTCTTGTACCATGGGTTTGGTAGCTACAAGTGGTTCTTTGTCTTCTGGACTCTCAGTTACTTTGACAGTTGGAGTGTAACCATCCTCGGTCTTGTGCGATGGGACAATAATCTCAGATGTTTCGTTAGCACTAACCACCGTGGCTGCATCATTGGTTCCCTTGGCAACCGGGGTTTGCCACTCTATTTATCACTAGGCAGTTGAACTTTCTCCTCATCAATGTCATCAGGGACTTCCCCATCTTTGTCACCATCAACACCAGGGGTTCCCCTTCCACTTTCTCATTAGGGATTTCCCCTTCCAGTTCACTCTGATTAGCAGTTTTTCCCTCCAACAAGTTCTCATTAGGGACTTCCCCCAGTAATTCATCAGCACTAGGGGTTTCCCCTTCTACACCTTCAGGGCTGATGCAGGTTGCAAAATGGCAGGAGAGGCAAATATTTTTCAAGAGATGCCTCAAGCAATGGGGGGTACAGAACACGATACGGTCAAACTTTCGACTGTTCAGATCTTCTCGCAACCACAGTCTGACCGTCTCCACCACCACATGTGGAGATACTGTGTGTGTGTGTGTGTGGGTGGGGGGGATGTGGGGAGGTGTGGGCATATGTGTGTGAGTGGGGAGCGGAAAAGGGGGCCAGGTCAATGAACGAGAGGTAAACAGACTACTAATATAGCAGTCTGTATAGAGCTGCAGTAAATATTTAAAGAGGAAAGAGAACTTGCAGGAGGCAGCTAGATTTCTATGACTGTACTAATACCCTAGTCAGTGAAATTACAAAATTAATGTGACAGTGTGTGCATAGAAACCACAGCGTATATAGAAATCATAAGGTATTCGGTCGTATTGCCACAATGAAGGTTCTCCATCGCTGGACTTCCACTAAGGACATGGTTCATAAACCCTTTACATGATGGTAAAAGTTGATTTACACTATACTGTCACAAAGAAAGACCAGGATTGCACTAAAATGGTCATCCCTCCGTCATAATTACAATATCATCACTCTCCACTCACTGGAACAGCTGCAAAGCTGTCCAACCAAAAGACAATGGTTTCGTCTTTCCTCTGCGCGGCAGTGTCCAGGGCTCCTCGACAATAGCTCAACAGTGACTCCTGCAAGTCACCAAACACACAGTGGAAGATGCCTAGTGAGGAGAAGGGGGCGGGAGGAAGAGGGAAAGAGGAAGAGTGGAAGCGGAGAAGAATACCTGTCATCAGCTTAAACTTTACTTCCTCACACATCATCCTCATCACACACACACACACATTAATGTTAGCCTCGTTCCCAGGCCCTGCGCGTTTGTCGCTTGCAGTACGAAATTCGCGCAGAGGGCCTGGGCTCGTTCATCACGTGATGTGTGCCGCAGCTTACGTCACGACCCTTCTACTAGAATCAATGATGTCATAGATGAGCTAGCGCCTTGTTTACCGTTGAAAGAGGCCCCCGAGATCACAGTAATGGTTAGCGTGCAAACTTACCTAAGTGTTAAAAGTCTCGGCAGCGGAAGAGCACAAGCTGCCATGCTTAGCTGGATAGTAGACGTATATATTCAGATACCTTGGCCACATCGTGTTACTAGGTCGACCCTGGATTTCGGCTCCTCGTCTTCTTCACCTCGAGTTTACTATTGTAGTCTATCGTACGCGCGTGACCTGTTTCAGGTTCTTCCAACTCCATTTGTGGTTATCTGGGTACAACCAATGCTGCAACACGGCGCGGCCATATCTGGTGTGACGTAAAAACGCATCCTGTGGTACGCATCACGTGATGAACGAGCCCAGGCCCTCTGCGTGAATTTCGTACTGCAAGCGACGAACGCGCAGGGCCTGGGAACGAGGCTACATTAATGTTGGGTGGTATGGGAAATACCTCATCTCACACACACACACACACATAAATGTTGGGTGGTATGGGAAATTCAATATTGGTATTTGATAGGACAGTAACATCACGGTATACCAGTATGTTGCGTGGTCCTTGCTGCTAGGCTTGCTGTTTGCCTTCTTCTTTACCTCGGGAATGATGAACCTTCAGGTGTGAGAGCAGGTTCGATGTATTAACACCTTTCACTGATACTGATTTTTTGCGCAACTGACAGATCACAGCATACTGGGTCTTCGGTCTTCCTTGTCTGCCTCAAATCAAAAATATATCCAAACTGCCAATTTCGTACCCCTCAATTTTCAAACGAGGCCATCGCTATCGCTACCAGTTTCGCTTCTCGATTCAGCACCAGCAGGACTAGCGATCACAGCCATCTTTATCACCGAATTCACATGGAGTGAATTTCTACGCATGCGCAATATAAACTTTGTGATTTAGCGCGCGCACGCTGTAAACCGGTACACCGGTACAGTGTCGGAATAGCAACCAGCTATACCGGTTTAAGTCAAATACCGCAAATCACCAAAAATACTGGTATAGCACCCAACATTAACACACACACACACACAACATACGTGTGGTTGGGAGGTTAGGTCCTTGTGTGACAATGTTTTCTCCCAGTCAACACTGTTTGGAGAGACAGAGCTCGTCCAGTAGCTCCCTTCCACTGGCCTTCAGCAACTGATACAGTACTGTGTTGAAGGTGGGGAGGGGGGGGGGGGGGGGGGGGGGGGGAGAGAGAAAGAAGAGACAGTTCAAGGATATGAGAGGGGAGGGAGGGAGTAGTGGACATTAGTCAGAGTGAGTGAGTGAGTGTATGAGGATGCATGTGGAGGGAGGGAGTAGTGGACATGAGTGAGTGAGTGAGTGTATGAGGATGCATGTGGAGGGAGGGAGTAGTGGACATTAGTGAGAGTGAGTGAGTGAGTGTATGAGGATGCATGTGGAGGGAGGGAGTAGTGGACATTAGTCAGAGTGAGTTTCCTCTCTCCCTTCCATCCCTCACCTCCTCTCCCCTCCCTTCCCCCCCGCTCCCTTCCCCCACCTCTCCCTCCTCTCCCTCCTCACCCTCCATCCACTTACTGTTCTCCTTCCCAGCTGGGTCTGGTTTGATGGAGATGAGAGGGATGATGAGGGCATTGCTCAGCAGGTGGCTCACACTCCCAGTGTACGGAGATACAATGTTATTGAAACGCCTTGAGTGGGGAGAGGGAGAGGAGGGGATTGCTAGAGATACCAAAGTGTAAAGTATTGGATGAAGAGGAAAACACAGGAGGAAGGAAGAGTAGTTGAACAAAGGTTCTAAGGAAAGAGGAGGAACAGGAAGAGCGAGGGCAAGAGGAATGAGAGTGGCACTAGGAGACAAAATGCTTGATTCATCAAACAGCAAACTGGTAAAGAATTCAGTGCTGCTGAAGCAGACAGAGGGAGAGACAGATGGATGGAGAAACTGGTAACAAGTTTTCACAGTACCACAGTGTTGCTATGGTTACCTGTTAAAGGGAAAGAGGTGTGTCCCAGGATTGTCAGACGGAATGGTGTCACCCCAGGGAGGTAGCGTATGTGCTGGTGTGAGGCTGTGTGGGGTGGGGAGGGTGATGGTGTCGGACAGGTGCAGTTCGTGTGAGATATCGGAGTCGAGTCTGCTTCGCACGCCTCTCAAACTGCATGTGTGAAGGCGCTGGTTGTTCCGTTGTATTTGTCCAATTATTTGCATTGAGTTGCTGTAAACATGACATGGACGCACTTTCATGGTTAACTGTGAAACACTCAAAAGAGTGTCCACCCAGACTTGTAAGGTGCTCCACCCATGGGCGCTCTTTTGCGAGTCTACGGTAATGCATTCAGTGATGGTATGAGGGTGTGAGGGTGTGAGGGTGTGAGGGTATGAGGGTGTGAGGGTATGAGGGTGTGAGGGTATGAAGGTATGAGGATGTGAGGATGGAGATGGGACAACAGGCACAAGTGGCACTGTTGTCCCGTTGTATACGTAATAGTTATACCATGGCTTCGAGGGCTGTACAGGTTTTATTGCCCGAGCCCGAGGGCGGAACGAGGAAGCCATGGTATAACTGTTTTTTATAGCCTACTGCGTGGGCGTTTCATGTGGTATCCTCCAGCACTTTAACGTGGTAACATACGGAACAGAATAATGTTCCAGGTCTTCTCAGGACTGCTGAAGAGGATGATATTTTGTCAGACCTGCCGGAGTCAGTAGTGTTTCATTGGTATCTTCCTGGTTCGTCTACTCCTGTCAGACCTGCCGGAGTCGGTGGTGTTTCATTGGTATCTTCCTGGTTCCTGTTTTGTCTAATCCAATTTTGTCTACCGCTGTTTCGTCTAATCCAATTTTGTCTACCGCTGTTTCGTCTAATCCAATTTTGTCTACCGCTGTTTCGTCTAATCCAATTTTGTCTACCGCTGTTTCGTCTAATCCAATTTTGTCTACCGCTGTTTCGTCTAATCCAATTTTGTCTACCGCTGTTTCGTCTAATCCAATTTTGTCTACCGCTGTTTCGTCTAATCCAATTTTGTCTACCGCTGTTTCGTCTAATCCAATTTTGTCTACCGCTGTTTCGTCTAATCCAATTTTGTCTACCGCTGTTTCGTCTAATCCAATTTTGTCTACCGCTGTTTCGTCTAATCCAATTTTGTCTACCGCTGTTTCGTCTAATCCAATTTTGTCTACCGCTGTTTCGTCTAATCCAATTTTGTCTACCGCTGTTTCGTCTAATCCAATTTTGTCTACCGCTGTTTCGTCTAATCCAATTTTGTCTACCGCTGTTTCGTCTAATCCAATTTTGTCTACCGCTGTTTCGTCTAATCCAATTTTGTCTACCGCTGTTTCGTCTAATCCAATTTTGTCTACCGCTGTTTCGTCTAATCCAATTTTGTCTACCGCAGGTTCGTCTAATCCAATTTTGTCTACCGCAGGTTCGTCTAATCCAATTTTGTCTACCGCAGGTTCGTCTAATCCAATTTTGTCTACCGCAGGTTCGTCTAATCCAATTTTGTCTACCGCAGTTTCGTCTAATCCAATTTTGTCTACCGCTGTTTCGTCTAATCCAATTTTGTCTACCGCTGTTTCGTCTAATCCAATTTTGTCTACCGCAGGTTCGTCTAATCCAATTTTGTCTACCGCAGTTTCGTCTAATCCAATTTTGTCTACCGCTGTTTCGTCTAATCCAATTTTGTCTACCGCTGTTTCGTCTAATCCAATTTTGTCTACCGGTTTTTCGTCTACTGCACAAATACTGGAAATTCCAAGTTTGTTGTCATACTCATAAATGGCAAATGTGCACTTGGACTGGTTTGTCTACCAATATACTGATATGTTAAGACAGACAGGCTGATGACTGACCATCCAGGCCCTCCCCACGCTCACCTCACAGGCGTGGTTGATGAATCTAGCCTCGTTGCCTGACATGGTTGCGTCCACCACTTCATCTGAGTTGATGTGGAACATGTAACATCCAATACCCTGGAGAAATGGACAGACAGAATTCTCAACTGACATGTATCCACCCACACATACACACACCCACACACACACCCACACACACACACACACACACACACACACAAACACACACACACACACACACACACACACACACATACACACACACACACACACACCTTGCTCTCAAAGTTTTCCCCGCTTGTCAGTTAGCACAGATCGGATGACAGTGCCAGCATATTCAATCACCATCTCTCCAGGCTCAATCTCCCTAATGCAGTACAGCCCTAGACCATGAATGCCGGACTGGAACACACCCACATGTTGCTTGTACGTCTTTTGAAGGTTACGGTAGCGCATAGCCATCAGCAGATCCAATGCTGACTGCATCCTGGGTGGAACAACACATTGGGCACTCAACTCACAGATTGTACACAAGTACATCACTGCTGAGAACAACTCGAACATTATTCTGTTCTGTAGTTCCCACCCGCTCAAAAAAGGGTACGGACATTCGAATGGAAATGAACAAATTTTACTGTTGTAAGGGAAGTGCTACGTAATTGGTCGTTACCACTTGTGGGGAATAAGCCCAAGGAATTTGACCTCGTTCAAAAAGTGTTTTATGATGGGTTTTCAGGTAGTTTATGCACATGCGACTTGTTCAGTTTAACAGTCAAAATTAGTCTTGTTCCAAGCCCCTGTCTTGCTCGTGAGTCAGCCAACAATGCAGCATTGACTACACTGGCACACTTGTTTGGTTCAATGGTCAAAATTAGCCAGGTCCAGGTCTTGCTTGTGAGTCAGCCAACAGGCATGACAACAATGAAGCATTGACTACACTGGCTCACAAGTGACGAAAATTGGATGGAGGAGGAACGTGACTAATTTTGACTGTTAAAACAACAGTTTAATTGCACTCTGACTGGCTGTTAAAAATCCATCTTAACTGTTGACTATAGTTGTAGTTGTGACCACAGAGCATCTGGGAATGACTCCCCCTCAGTAAGGCAAGGGAGAAAAATAGGAAAAATAGAGGAGTGGGGAGGGGGGGGAGGATTTGCATGCTATAGCACATACAAACATGTGCCACATTTCTTCCTTAAGGGAAGGGACCCTATACATTAGGGACACATATATACATTAGGGACACAGGGAACTACACCCACATTCTCTTCTAGTCTCGTACCCAGACATTTTTCCGAAAGGGGTCTGGGCACGAGACTACATTCTCTTGTATTTTACTTTATCACTTTCATACAAATTATGACTGGCAGTATTTCATGACAATCTCACATCCAGTGGGAGATAACTCACATGTGATCACTGGTTGCAGGATTCATCCCGTCCTCTATTTCGAGCTCCATTTTCCTTCTGTGGTACCATAGATACTATAAACGGACAAGTCCGTTTATAGTATCTCATGTATCTATGGTGGTACAAACAGATGAGGGGCGTGGTCAGGAGCTAGCTAGTCTGGTTCCCAAACAGGATGAGTCTGGAGTCTGACCACACGGACCTCCCACGCAGTCTAAAACTGGAGGACGGCTACGCCTACATTTGCATTGTGAGGTTCATCGCTAGCTGCTATCCATTTTCCTCCGCAGAGGAGATTAGTGCTCAAATTCTGGAGACAAAGTTATAACGACTAAGAACGAGGTACGCGCGTCCTTGTTAGCCTCCTCTTTCAATTCTTAATTTGGCTGTTTTCTTTCTCTCCCTCCAGATGCCGATCAGTGCTAGGCACCGGAAACAAAAGACCAACGCCACGAAGGCATACCGAAAGCAACGGCAGCACATCTACCACCACTGTCAACTGGGTCATGTGACCCCCAGCTACACACTGATAGTGGGAGTGTGTACTCTCATGCTACCCATGTTAGAGCTAGCAACTGAACATGTGCAGCTAACAGCCATGTACTACAGGAACCCCATCAACCATGTTCACGCACGTCACATGACCTTCAGCCACACCCCACTGGCACTACCATCCCTCAACAATGTGCTACCAGCCATGGCCCTCCAGAACAGAGTAGCGTGGTCAAATATCAAATGTCTGTCCCACTCCAGTGTCCGTCATGTTTCCCTCAACCCTGCTGCCACTGGTCTGGGGAGGGTGGTGAGGGTGGTGGTACTTCTACTGCTACTGATGAGTGGAGACATAGAGACGAACCCAGGGCCTGTTGGTGAGTGGACTTCCTTAATGTGTAAGAAACCTATATACCATTTGATGAAATCTATAGATGGTTTATATGGTCACTTCCGAGGGCAAGAGTCTTGGTCTGTGTTTAGCTGTGCTCAAAATACAGGCAAGGAAGTGCTACATCGAGTCCTTCCCATTAGTGCCGAAAGATAAAAGAAGCTGTTTCTCTCAAGGTGAAAGGTCCGCTGTACAGCTGCCTGTTTATCATATGTTTGCCTTCCGGAAGTAGGACGCTTAATTGATGTTTGGAAACCGTCTATAGCTATAGTGACATTATTATGATGCTTTTCAGTGGATTCAGTTATTGAAATCTGATAATTGGAACTTCAGTGCTATACTGGGCCATACTGTAGTTGTATATTGGAGTTAGTAATGACTACACTGGGAGGTTAATTTAACCCAAAATGGGTTACCTCAGTTGCAGGATCTATACCACCTCCCACTTTTACCACAGTGTAGGGTTACAGTGTTTGTGTATTCAAAGTTCCAATATGGCATGAATACTTGTGTAAAAGTACATAATTACTGCCCAAAGGTTAGCCAATAGTGCATGAATATTTTCAGAGTCAATAATACATGAATATAGTGAGAGTTCCACCCCCTTTTGGTACAAACATGCCATCACAAAATGAATTTCATGTGCAACCCTGTTTGCTAGAAACCTCCACTGGACAAGGGGTGTAACCCTAAACCTTTGCGAAAGGAGGTGAGCCACTGCCTGGACCTAGATCAATCCAGACTGCAACTGAGATGACCTTTATCAACCTCCAGTTTTTTACAGTGATATATATATAGTCAGAGATGAGGAACACTTTGTTAGATGGTTATAGGCTTTGCACTAACAATCTGTATTTTATACTTTTTATGTTCCACATCCTCTGTAGGTCAAGGAGACCTGAAGTCCCTGCACAGCGAACTACATCCAGTCTCTGACAAGTGGTTCTCTCTTGGAGTACAGCTACAAGTTCCTATCGAAACTCTCAAGTGCATTCGAAGGGAAAATCTCCCAATGACTGAACGTCTACTAGAAATGCTGACAGTCTGGTTGAAGTGTACCAACCCTCCTCCTACCTGGAACATTCTCATTGAAGCTCTTGCGAGTCCTCCTGTGGGGGAGGGGCTCCTGGCCCAACAGCTGAGAGACAAGTACTGCACACAAACTGAGAGAGGAGTGACCCATGGCTACCCCACCCAACGACCATCCTCCCCTCTTGCTCTCCCCACCTCTAACATCACTTCTCAAGTATCTGAGCAGACGGTACCCATCCGGCAACCAGGAGTAGTGCACTTACAAGAGAGTAAGTGAAACTGTGAGGAAGGATTAGCCTCGTTCCCAGGCCTCCCCCATTTTTGTTCTTCGGTTTGCGTTCAGTATAATACACGGAAGTGGAAGAATGGTGAAAAATGGGGAAGGCCTGGGAACACTTGTCACATGAAACATGAATGACGTTAGGTGGACGTGGGGTGACCACAACCCCTCAACGTCCAGCACAAGAACACACAGGTATGCACTTGGTAATAGTTTGGTATTACTATTGAAAGTAACCTCGTTCCCAGGCCCGAAGAGGAGGAGAAAGGGCCTGGTTTCAGCCATTCACACATGCACTTAATTATCTCTGATTTAAGCACATGTTGATCAGTGGGAGGGCATGGCATCGTTATTTGTAGCTTTTATCTCAACACTGACCAACAGCACTGTTTATCAATGAAGATCTCTAGCACAAAGGGCAGACGGAAGTGCATGGAAGTACAAGCTACCTCTTGCGATGGTTTTACTGGTAGGTAGCCTCTTGTTGTTGCCAGCTGACTCCACTCCTTGTTTATAGCTTCAAATCGGCCGCTGGATGGGAACAATGGAGTGAGTTTCTTTGCATGCCATATGCTACTATGATAAATCTATGGACAGTGTAACGCTTAGTATCCATATAGGTGTCAAGGGCGTACAAAAGTATAGTATGCGGAGGCGGTGTCACCACGATTAAGCGCATGCGCAAACGGCTGAAACCAGGCTCTTTCTCCTCTTCGGGCCTGGGAACCAGGCTATATTGAAAGTGTCATTGTTTTGTGGCATGCTGTGCTGAAAATCATGACTCACCTTCATCTCCTCCCTCCCTTGCCACCACTCCTCCAGACACATCTCTCACCCCACCACCTGCTACTGTGACCACACCTCCTCACCTTCCCCCACCAGTAACAACACACACATTAGGTATGAAAGAGTTATCGCACCTGCATAAGATTAGTATATTCTGTACTATGTTCCATTTAAAGAGCATACGGGTACATTGCTGCATGCACTCTAATACTAAGTATGCTAAAACTGTTTGTGACCTTACATCAAGGTGGCACGCTACCCTGTATTTTCAAGGTCAACAAACCTGGAATCCAAGCTGATAGAATTGTTTGTCTTTGTAAACTTTTTAGCGCACAGTCCGTTTGGGAGTCTTCATCCGTTCACGGTCCGTAAAATTGGGGATTTTCCCCATTTCCTGTCGGCATTGGCATCCAATAATCAGTTTATAATTAAGTTAGTTAAGATGTGGCCTGGCGGAACCCCTCATGTGGTGGTCGGAACTTTGAAGATAAGCTTCGATCGACTTAAAAAAAAAAAAATACCAAGAAGGAGTTTAGTAGAGTGCTGTAGTGTCAGTAGCTGTGAGTAGTGCGTAATGCCTGCTTGTGAAAGCAAGCTTGCGTCTAGAAGAAGCAGAAAGGCCACAGTGGCCAAGACTGTACTCACTGGGTAGGCCCAGGTCTTGCGATCGTATGCCAAGCCTAGTAGGTGACCGTGGCCCAGTGCTCCGAGTGCTGGGCTGGGCTTTAACTAGAATGCGCAATATATCGTTGGTACAACGTGCAGATACATGTACAAGAGTGTAAGTCATATTAGTGATATTATAGGAAGGACTGAATTTGAAAAAACATAGCTTAAATACAGTGTTGTCTGCAAGAAGACTTACCTCAAGCTTCATTTTTCATTTACTAGCTGAAGCCACTGCACAATCACCAGGATCATCCTGGACATCAAGACTTGGGAACCTGTTGGGTCATGGTGTCACTCTCATCAGAGGATTATTCAATCCCACCTCCGATCACCCCACTCTTCCTCCTGAGATGCCAGCGACTACACAACCTGTCACTACGACCACAACCCCTCAACATCCAGCACAAGAACACACAGGTATGCACTTGGTAATAGTTTGGTATTACTATTGAAAGTAACCTCGTACCCAGGCCCGAAGAGGAGGGGAAAGGGCCTGGTTTCAGCCGTTCGCGCATGCGCTTAATTATCTCTGATTTAACCAGTGGGAGGGTGTTAATGACGCCTTCAAAGTCACATGGTCAATCAGTGCATGATGCTGCTATCCATCGTATCAAACCTGCCTAGCTAGCTAGCCTGAGTAGCTTTTATCTCAACACTGACCAACAGCACTGTTTATCAATGAAGATCTCTAGCACAAAGGGCAGACGGAAGTGCATGGAAGCACAAGCTACCTCTTGCGATGGTTTTACCGGTAGGTAGCCTCTTCTTCTTGCCAGCTGACTCCACTTTCTGTTTATAGCTTCAAATCGGCCGCTGGATGAGTAAAATCGAGTGAGTTTCTTTGCATGCCATATGCTGCTATGATAAATCTACGGACATTGTAACGCTTAGTATCCATATAGGCGTCAAGAGCGTATGAAAGTATATCAATAGTATGTGGAAGCAATGGAATTTTCCACCGCGATTAAGTGCATGCGCAAGCAGCTGAAACCAGGCCCTTTCTCCTCCTGGGAAACAGGCTATATTGAAAGTGTCATTGTTCTGTGGCATGCTGTACTGACTCATCTTCCTCAATTGTCTGCAGCTCTGCTAGACAGACAGTCAATCAAACAACAAGTAAAGCAGCTACAAAATCATTTCATTCGTCTTAGATACTGCACATATGAAGAACTGGCTGATAAAGGTATCAGTGTGCATAATGTTCATGCTTGGCTGACATCCCTGAATGTTTTTCAGCAACGTGAACACCAAGAGTTCATCAAGGACCATCTCACAAACACTGAGAAGTTAACAAATCTCAATGATCTCTGGGCAAGGCTAGGTATCTACTGGAACTTCCTGAACTTTGACCTTTTGGAACATCTTGTCAGCGGATTCGGCAGTGAAGACCTCAAGCAAAAGATGGAATCCTACAAATGTGATCTCCAGTCTTTCAGAAAAGCCACCAGGATCTGTGACTTCATCGACTGCTGGCCAGAGAGGATAGAACCTCCCCCTGAAAGCGAACTCCGAGAGTTTGTTGCCAAGGTGGGTTACCACTGGGAAAACTGTACCCTTGAAGACCTGGACATGATAGAAGGAGTCATCACTCGCAGATTCTTTCTACCAAGGTTTGTCCTTCAGCTGAGGGAGATCAAGCCTGGCAGTATCACTGTCACTTGGCTCATACCAGTATCGTTTGTGAAAGCCTTACAGGAAGCCATTGAAGGCACCAGCAGTGAATTCTTCATGGAGCAAAAGATTGAAACTATTACTATTGATGGACAGGAGTGCTACCCCACTCCCACCAGGAACCTTGTTGAGTACTCAGAGAAGCAGCTCACCTCAGAGAGTGTGGCTAAACCAGAACCAGAAATACAGCAGAGAGAGGATCCATCAGTGGGTGTTGTTTCTAAAAAGCTCCACTCATTCAAATCAAGGGCAAGTGAGGAACGAGCATCCCAAAAAGAAACGCACAGGATGAGACTTGCAGAGGAAATACTCTCTGGTGAGTCCACAAGTATGGTTCCTTCTGAGAAGATCCAGTTTGACACACAACCAGGTGAATCAATGCGGGAGACAGAATCATCCAGTTTCCTGAGTAAACTCAAGCAAAAGCTAGGAATACGCCAACAGACAATACCATCTAAACACCCAAGTAAATACCAGAGAATGCCATACACCTCTGATTCTCCCACATTAGATGAAATGGAGGCTCTCTCAGAAGAGTTCCCAAAGCCTCACATTCATATAGGTGGTACCAAACCAATTTCTAGTTATTCTAGCTCGTACAGGGATCCAGGAGGAAGTTTGTTTGACAGTCCCAGACTAGATGAAATGGAAGAATTGTCACTAATGCCAAAGCCTCACACTCAACCAAGATTTGGTTATTCTAGCTCCAGTTCAGAAGATTGGTTTGAGCAAGCTGAGATAGATGTTAGGAAGGGATTTTGGGTTAACCCGCCCACACCAGCTGAGAGGTATGTCAGAGAGAAATGTGTAGATGAAATCTCATGGCGTGTTAAACTGTTACCATCACCAGAGCAGTATCTGAGCAAAACTGAGGTAGAAGCTGACCCATTCCTTCCCACCAAGTACAAGGACTACCTGTTCTCTACCCCTTCCATCAGAGCAGCATTGTATACCACCTTCAATGCAAAGATGTCAGCAGAAGTGTTCACCTGGAGCCTACACACTGAGTCACCCCCTCCCACAACTATGACTGAACTCTTCACTGCCGTTACCCTTAAGACCCTGGTAGACCATCTCTCAACACACCCAGTTCACCACAAACAGCAGTTGAAGGTCACCACCTTCAGTGACCTCCCCACAGATGTATACAAACAATTCTTGGGGCTGTGCAGAATGGCCTATGAGGGTATACTGAACAGGCAACAGCTGGTTTTCTCTGCGGCCCACCTTCCCACTGGGTTTGCCCCCCTCGGCCTGATGCAGGAGGTCCCTCAACTGTACACTGTGGGCAGAGCCTCCTCCTACCACTTCATCCACTTGACACTTCAGGAATACTTGGCTGCCATCTACATCTCACAACTCCCTGCACATAAGCAGACAAGACTCTTTCAAGAACATGTAAAGAGTGGCCACTTTAAAATGACCATGAGATTCTTGGCTGGTCATACAAAGTTAGCAAACATACCTCCTGACATTACGATGGAGACCAAACTTAACTATTTTCACTTTTTGTTTGAAGCAAAAGACATTTCAATGACTACCAGAACTCTGGGTTCAGATGAGATGAATGTCAGCCCACACTACTCCTGGACTCCCCTGGACTACTATGTGACAGGCCATGCCATCTCTCATTCCAACTGCCCCTGGAGACTGTACTTTATTGGCTCTTCCATTGATGATGAGAAGTTTGAACTGTTTTCACAGGGATGTGCTGCCCCAGGGGGAACTGGTTGCAGGGGCCACATCTCACATGCTGACTTCTGGGTCAATGGCTTCACCTCCAAAAGGATACAGTCATTTGTAAACATCCCCCCACACATCCTACAGGACATGAGAGTGCTAGACCTGACTCGAAACAAACTGGATGGGAGTGCATGTGACCTGCTGGCCAAGGCAGTACCATCAATGTCCAGTTTAGAGGTGCTTTGGCTCGGTGACAACCCAATAGGCAGTGGTGGTGCTGTGGAGGTGACCAAGGCACTCTGTGGCAGTGGAGTGAAACTACTGTTCCTAGACAACACTGGGATTGGGGAGCCAGACTGTGAGGCTCTGTGTGAACTACTGAAATCAAGTCACTCACTTCAACGCCTTTACATTGGCCAGAACAACTTGTCCTCGGAGAGTGTAGCCAGTATCATCACTGGACTCAGTCACAACAGTTCTCTGAGAACACTGATCATTTCAAACTCTCACTTTAGCATGGCAAATGTGGACAGTTTAGCATCAGTACTCAAAGACCACTCCAAGTGCACACTGACAGGGTTGTGCTTGCAAGACTGCCACATCAGCAGTGAAGGTGCAGTGAAACTGGCAGCTGCACTCTGCAAGAACTCAACTCTGAAACATCTGTACCTGGATCGTAACCCTATTGGTGTGGAGGGAGCCTCCTCAATGTCAGACATGTTACAACACAACACATCACTAGAGGAACTCTGGCTGCATGATGACTCAGTCGGGAAAGAGGGGGTCCACCAGCTCATCAACAGCCTCAAACACAACCAGACATTGAGGAGACTGTGGCTGCCAGAGAAGTACAAGTCAGAAACCACTGACCACAGAATATGTTGGCAGTGGTGATAGTGTAACCAAAGTACTATTATGTGTCTCTCACTGTGCAGTATTTTTAGCTAGTGTAAAGTACCACAATGTGTGCAGTATTTTTAGGTAGTGTAAAGTACCATAATGTGTGCAGTATTTTTAGCTAGTGTAAAGTACCATACTGTGTGCAGTATTTTGTACAGTATGTCTCTCATGATCACTGTGCAGTACTTGAGTGTGTTTTGTGCTGAAGTTATTGTGTAACATCTCCTCACACATCCTGTATTGATTGTGGATAATTATAATTCTAATAATTAGTATTTTCCAGTAGTTTAATTATATTTATATTAGTCACACTGTTTCCATGAATCCCAATATTTCTAATTAGCGCCCATCTACCGACTGATATATAAGAATGTTGCTCATATCTCTAGATCTCTTCTACAGTGACGGTGCCTAGGCAACAGGTCATATAGCATCTATAATTTAACATGAATCCCAATATTTCTAATTAGCGCCCAATCTGGTATCAGTCTCATTATTTCCTATTAGTGCCCACTCTGTTGTCATGAAGTCAAGATTAGTAAATCTCAAAATGTCTCCAACTAACCGACAACAATATTAATGAACCACCACTTCATTACAACTAACTGCCGGGAGGGAAACTGAAATCAGAACAAATTCAAAACTATCAAGAACAGATACAAACACATGTACATGCAGTAGTAGTGGGAATGTCCCTACATCCACTTGTACCATCAACAGCAATACAAAACTACACTGCATTGGAAATGTTCCAGCACACAGTTAACTTCGTGCCACCCCGTCTGACCGGCAGACAAACTGTGAGGAAATGGTGTGTGTGTGTGTACGTGTGTCAGTATGATTGGAGGGTACCCTGGGTATGAGGGAATGGTGTGTGTGTACGTGTGTCAGTCAGTATGATTGGAGGGTACCCTGGGTATGAGGGAATGGTGTGTGTGTGTACGTGTGTCAGTATGATTGGAGGGTACCCTGGGTATGAGGGAATGGTGTGTGTGTGTGTACGTGTGTCAGTATGATTGGAGGGTACCCTGGGTATGAGGGAATGGTGTGTGTGTGTACGTGTGTCAGTATGATTGGAGTGTACCCTGGGTATGAGGGAATGGTGTGTGTGTACGTGTGTCAGTATGATTGGAGGGTACCCTGGGTATGAGGGAATGGTGTGTGTGTGTACGTGTGTCAGTATGATTGGAGTGTACCCTGGGTATGAGGGAATGGTGTGTGTGTACGTGTGTCAGTATGATTGGAGGGTACCCTGGGTATGAGGGAATGGTGTGTGTGTGTACGTGTGTCAGTATGATTGGAGGGTACCCTGGGTATGAGGGAATGGTGTGTGTGTACGTGTGTCAGTATGATTGGAGGGTATCCTGGGTATGAGGGAATGCTACATGCTGAGGGTTGTCATGACTACAGACAAGGTATCGAGCCAAAGGTTTGTGACCACACCTCCTCCCTCACAGACTCTGAAATGTCTGACACTACATGAACACAGACTGTGAGGCACCACCCAACCATTCCATAACCAGTCAGTAGCTTACCCTGGTGCAGCCCTGTGAACAGCTTCCACTGCCTTGCAAATGTTCTTCATGTTACCCTCGGACATATGGCCCACGGTTGGTGAGTCACCAACGAGTCTTGGGTAGAGGGGATATGGATGCTTCTGGGACTCACCAATGTACTTCTTGAGGGTGTGATCAATGCTGAGGAGAGAAATAGAGAAAAGGGATTAAATAGAAAGTAGCTGAGAACACCGAGAGAAAGTGACTATACTGAAAAAGGTGTACACAGAAGAGAGGCAGGAGATTTAGAAGTGGAAAAAAGAAGGAAGGACGGACGAAAGGCAGGAAGAAAGGGAGGCGCAGAAGATGGAGATTAAATTGAGAGGAAGGAGAGGGTAGAAAGGAGAAAGAAATGGAGGTGGAGAGAGGAGAGACAACAGATCAAGGGAGGGAGTTAAAAACAAAAGTAATAAAACGAAGCAGACAAATGGAAGAGAAATGCGGCTAGAGGGGAGGGATTATAGTGAGGAAATGGTTCACCAGTATATGTGTATGCATGCATGTATGCATGTGTGAATGTGACTATGCACACACACACACACGTTGTGTGCGTGTGTGTGCATGCGCGTGTGTGTGCGTGTGTGCGTGCGTGTGTGTGTGCATGCGTGCGTGTGTGCGTGTGTGTGTGTGTGCATGTGTGTGTGCATGCTTGCGGGCGCGCATGTGAGTGTGATTGCCTAAGTTCCCAGTGCACTTGCAGGTCACATGACATCACATGACAGTCATGTGGCCATCTTACCTTGAGTGGTTTGGTCTGTTTGGTCATGCAGTGCAGTGTGTTGATGGCGAGTGAGTACTGACAATTCAGGTCCCACCTACCAATGTACATCTTGAGGGTGTGGTCAATGCTGAGAAGGAGGGAGGTCACAGGGAGGGGAGGGGTGGGAGGGGGGAGGGAGGAAGGGAGGGGGAGGGAAGAAGGGAGGGACGGGAGGGAAGTTAGGGAGAGAAGGGAGAAATGGAATGGACAATATCAGAAAAGGATAATGAGAAAAAGAGAAAGCAAGATAATAAGAATTTGAATTAATACTGAGAAGGAAGAAGACGGGAGTGAGGAGGAAAGGAGAGGGGAAGAGAAGAGAGGGAGAAGGAACAGAGTGGGAGGAGAGAGAGAGCAAGGGAAAAGATGAAAGAGGGAGAACAGACAAAGGGAGGTTGGAAGGAAGAGAGGAGGGAGAAAGGGGAGGGCCCGGATACCGTTTACTCATGCAGTATACTGATTACATGTATAACATACATATCAATACCAATCATACAATAGGTCTTCACTGCAATAGTGCTTGCTTGCTGGTTAGTTACATAATGTCCAGTATACAAGACAAGTACACAAACAAGTAGACCACTAATGGAGTTGTAAGGCGCTGTATCACATGACTGTCACATGACCCACCTGTATGTCAAACACTGCCTCTCTGACCAGTGGGAGTCATCCCTACATATGGCCGTACGCCATGATATATCTACACCAATCATAGGAGACACAAAGCTCTGTATCACATGACTATCCTAGGGACAAGGCTAATGAATTCTATGATTGGCAGGAAGCGAATACTGTTATTTGGTGAATCAGCAAATATCAGGCTATCAGAAAAGACTTTTTCCACTAAGCATCACGACCTACAGGACAAAGACATCTTTCACAAACAAGATCCAACCAATTCCAGTTTGGTAACTGGTCAGTTAAGTACAGACAAGTATTAACAGTGGAGACACAAAGTCTGTATCACATGACTATCACATGACTCACCTGTATGTCAAACACTGCCTCTCTGACCTGCCTCCTTACTTCTATGGAGTGATGACTTGCTACCACCCATCACCTTTGAGACATTTGAGTCCAGGTGTGTGTGTTCAGCTTGTATCCTTGAAGGGGGCTGGGAAGGGAGGAGGCATTCAGAGTGTCCCATTGCACCAAGATGTGGCCCGAAAGCAGCCACGTTGCTTTCACGTTGTTGGGGGCAGCTGAGGGAGGGGAGCCTATATAGGTGTGTGTGTGTGTGTGTGTGTACGTATGTATGTGTGTGTGTGTGTGTGTGCGTGCATGTGTGTGTGCATGCATGTGTGTGTGTGTACGTGTGTGTGTGTGCGTGTGTGTGTGCATGCATGGTGTGTGCAGAGGGGGAGGGTGTGTGTGTGTGTGTACAGAGGGAGAGGGTGCGTGTGGAGGTGGGGAGAGAGATATGCACTAGATGTGACAATGTAGTCACATTCCAAGAACTTTGCTATCTTCAGTATCTGATCACTTCCAAATATAGGAAGGAATAAGGCCTGAGAGATCTTTGTCACATGATGTCTGCCTTCTGTCTCTCTGATGCTACCTGACCTGACGAGACCACCCACGCTTTTCCCCTCTGTATTTGCATACTGAAAGATGCATGAAGGCCCTGTTACTCAACACTAAACAACTGTATGGAGGCCTCGGAGGCTGTGTTGTTACTCAACACTAAACAACTGTATGAAGGCCTCGGAGGCTGCGTTGTTACTCAACACTAAACAACTGTATGGAGGCCTCGGAGGCTGTGTTGTTACTCAACACTAAACAACTAAATTGGAGGTTCATTTCATTTGAGGCAAATCATCCCAGTTGCGGTTTGGGTCCATCAAGGTCCAGGAGATGCCCACCTCCTGTCACCATGGTTACAGTACATCTCTTGTCCACTCAAGGTTCTAATTGGATGACAAATGAAATTCACTTTGTAATGGCACACTTGTGCCAGACAAGGGGTGGAACTCAGGTGACATTCACTCTGAGAATATTCATGTCCTGTGGGTGCTACTCTGGGCTTGTATTCATGTATTGTGAATAAGTATTCATACCTTATTAGGACATTGAGTACACAAAGGATGTAACCATGGCAAAGGTGGGAGGGGGTATGGACCAATACCGTGCAACTACTGAGGTGACCAAACGCATGAAAATTAGCTTTGTC
This sequence comes from Agelas oroides, assembly GCA_949130485.1. NCBI lineage: Eukaryota > Metazoa > Porifera > Demospongiae > Agelasida > Agelasidae > Agelas > Agelas oroides. The sequence continues at coordinate 141,891 of OX422185.1, forward strand.
CCCGGGTCCTTCACAAAACATAATGTGAAAAGGGCCTGAGTAGAGAAATCAGTAATTATTCTTCAGTTCTTCAGTGTGTGAAGACCACTAACCTCATTCCAAGAATATTAGGAAATGGGAACGAGGCTAGAAGGCTTTCCGTAGACCTCAAATGATGGAACTTGGAGCATGTTTGCACTTGACAAGCTACTGCTCTAACTTCCCAGGTTCAGTCTGTAGTCGCTCCTGGTCACACTTGTAAAAATATTCTGTATGTGCCAAGTCAGCAGTCTTTGTTTGGGATAGACCAATTACTAAATTCCAAACACACATTTTGACACAGTCCAGACTCACTGCAGTAGGAGAGACTCATCAGGTGTAAGTGGAGAGGAGCTGGCCGGGATCACTGGGAGGTAGTGGATGGGGTGGACATGAACAGTGCCTCCTTGAGATCAGCAGAGGCCTCATGGTAGCTGTGGAGCTTCCTCATTCTGCAGAGTCATAGGCAACTGTCAGGTTTAGCTGTGGGGGTGAGGTGGGAGAAAGAGGAGGAGGGGGGGAGATGTAAAGAGGAATAAGCAGGATGGGAGAAAAAGGAAGGGGGATGAAGGTAAAATGGAAGAGAGGGAGTTTAATAAGAATAGCAACCTTACTCTGCAAAATTTCACAATGGGGGAAGTGAAGAGGAAGAGGAAGAAGAAGAGGAAGAGGTGAGGTGCAATGTCTTACCTCATGTACAAAGATGCCAGATGGCCTGCCATGTCTCCCATGGCCTAGCAACAGTCTCTGCTTCCAATCTTGATACTCATGTGCAGTTCAGGAGAGGTTGAGTTGTGCAGTAAGTGAGCAGGAGTCTAGTACCCAGACCTCATCTGAAGAAGCAAGAAAGACAGGAAAGAGGAGTGGAGAGGGTGTAACCACCATCCCAGCTCAGAGCTTTTCGAGGAGACGACCTGGAATTGACACATACAAGTACTGATTGCCATTTGCCACGTTTTTCTAGTAAAAGCGCTCACAGCCTAATGAGGCTTGAATGGAGAGGAGGAACAAAGGAAGAAGAGGTTAAGGAAGGTTCATATGCCCTGTAGTCACAACTGCAACCACAGTCAAGATCTTGACCGTCAATTCCACAATTTGAATGTTGACTGCACAAATCCAGGAGCCTTGACTGTTACCTTTGACCCCTTCAGTGTATCTCACATGCTGTGAACACAAGCAGCTACATGATGGCACTTGTAACACCAGGAGGTAAAGAATTTTTACTCAATGGAGGGTTGTGGGAATAAAGTTTTATGATGGGTTTTCAGGTAGTTTTATGCACATGCGACTTGTTCGGTTTAACGGTCAAAATTAGCCTTGTTCCAAGCCCCCGTCTTGCTCGCGAGTCAGCCAACAGACATGACAACAATGCAGCATTGACTACACTGGCACACAAGTGATGAAACATTGGATGGAGTTCTAGGAATGAGGTCTAATTTTGACTGTTAAAACAACAGTTTTATTGCACTCTGACCAGCTGTTAAAAATCCATCTCGACTGTTGGCCGTGGTTGCAGTTGTGACCACAGAGCATCTGGAAATGACTCCCCCCTGGGTAAGGCATAGTCTCGCGGAGCCAGACTCTCACACGAAAAGCGGGAGAGAGTCTGGTGACACTCGCATATTGAGTTGGTGTTGCACTGTCAGCAAGTCAGTAGGTAATTAAGTAGGTGCGAACAAGTGTGCGTTTGACAAGGAAGTCATGGAAGTGACATTGAAGCCAGACTCTCAAACCGTAACTCACTTATGGTCAATTATCGCCCCCAGAAATTCCTGGGGCTGTTAGCACCAACTCAATATGCGAGTGTCACCAGACTCTCTCCCGGCCGCTTTTCGTGTGAGAGTCTGGCTCCGCGAGACTAGGTAAGGCAAGGGAGAAAAATAGGAAAAATAGAGGGGGGGATTTGCATGCCATAGCACATACAAACACGTGCCACATTTCTTCCTTACGGGAAGAGACCCTATAGATTATAGACACACATTTGGTGGGAACCTCGTGCCCAGACATTTTCCGAAAGGGGTCTGGACACGAGACTACATTCTCTTGTATTTTACTTTATCACTTTCCTACAAATTATGACTGGCAGTATTTCATGACAATCTCACATCCAGTGGGAGATAACTCACATGTGATCACTGGTTGCAGGATTAATCCCGCCCTCTATTTCGAGCTCCGTTTTCCTTCAGTTGTACAAACAGTGAGGGGCGTGGTCAGGAGTCAGCCAGTCTGGTTCCCAGACAGGATGAGTCTGGAGTCAGACCACACGGACCGCCCCACGCGATTTTCGGTTTTGGGCGCAGTTTATACGGAAATCCGTAAAACACCGCGTCACGCAATCCAACTTTAACCCCTAGCGCACTGAAAACTGCAAAAAGTCGTTATCTGAGACAGCGAGCAACAGACAACAAAGTACAATTTGATAATAGAGCAATAACTACAGTAGACGCCGGCTATGTGAGGGTGATGTGATGTTTAATGCCTACAATTAATGTTTAATGCAATGTTGTTGGATAGACTGTGTGGTTTTTTGGGCCTCTTCAGAGGGAGTGGCAGGTTTTGGGCACCAATCTTTTATTATTTAGGCCATCTCTGTGGAGCCATTCTTGACCCTCTTGGTATTCTGGCTCAGAGGCAGTGGAAGGTGCTTGAGATTGGGGGGGCACCGATGATGGTGCGTGCGTAAGAATGCACACGATAGGGGGGTCTGGAGGCATGCTCCCCCAGAATTTTTTTCAAAATTAGGTGCTCTGAGATCGCTTCTGAGGTCATATTTGTACCCAAATGCCACTAGTCCGACTAGAGTGCATGGCGGGAGTAGGCCTAATACCACCGTTCGCCACAATACACGTCAGTCATCACAAGGCGTTTCAGTCACTATAGTCATAGATATATGAGACGTCTCATATATCTATGCTGTAGTCGACCTTGTACGTGTCGTGCCTGATGAAGTGGGCATCTTATAGACGAATTGACGACCTGGACAAGAACAGTTTCTACTTTGTACTTCACGTTGAAACTAGTTCAGACTGAAGGGCAGAGACTTGCACTTGCAGTATGCATGCGTTACTCAGGCCTACTTCCAGGTTCCAGGTCAAGAATTGGGGGTAGCCCCCCAGTTCCGCCGCCTATGTTCTGGCTTGTCTTCTCTTGACTCCTCCTTCATTGGTCTTTATACATTGGCTTTCTGCCATGAGACCACACAGATGCTATGAAATATAGATGTATAAATACAGCACTCTTTAGGCTGTTCTACTCATAACTAACTATCAGTCTGTCCAAAGTTGTGAAAGGCATAATTATGCAATTGTTGAGGTAGGGGTATGAGATCTTTTTTTTTTGTAGGCACTGCTGAAAATTACAGAGACTGGAGCCACTGCTTTCTGTCATTTGGTTTCTGTTCTACATGAGAATCTAGGAACAATCTGTGAATGCAGTAGTGCTGTCATTTTCGTGTTTGAGCATGTACATACAATATAAAAATGTTGAGGGTGAGTCATAGTATTCTATACATTTTTGATGTATGCCAATCACCTGGCTGAATAAAACAAAAATTCAGTGATTTGGGTGCATGTATATTATGTTGTAAATAAAAGTAACTGAGGAGTCTCACCAGCATTTCCCAATGGGTTAAAAGGACTACATCTTCATAGCCTTGTTGCTGGAATTTTTGGAAGAACTGGGACCCCAAAACAAGGACTTGTTTGCCAGCCTAATATTTAACCCTTTGAACGCGGAAGTGACCTTATTCATGACAGTTTATTAACGCGGAAGTTGTTCCATATCAACGTTATTGACTCGAACGGTTTTAGCATAGATAATATAACCTTACGGGAAGGTTATATTATCTATGAGCACGTGAAGTTGGCATGCAGCTGCGGTTATTCTACTTCCGTAGAGAACTTGACGATCGATTGATTCCCAAACGATTGCATATGTTGCTACTTTCATACAGCAGTTGACGTACTTGTGCTGGATTTGACAAGGAACGCAGTATGCGTAACGTCCACAAGAAACGGGCGCGGGATAAGCAGAACTATCTGCGAAACAAAGAAAGCAAAAGGCAAGCGTCCCGTAACAAGTACTGGAAGAACCCGGAAAAACACTCTTACTCTCCAAGGGTTCCTTTACCACAGTTATGCCTTACCTCTTATGACCTATGTACCTGCCACCCACCATACACAACCTACACACACCTGCCCACAATGTATAACCAGCTATAGAAACTGTTCCTTGGACAACACACAACATACAGTGTTACAACCCTGTCATACAACAGAACAGGTAGACAGTCATGTATATACCACAGTGCCTTAGAACAACCACTCACACACACGTGCACATACCCAATTAGACAACAGTTACACCCATGATTCCATTGTCAAGTGGATAAGTGCAAACAGCTAACATCCTCCAGAAATCCATCAACATCAACAATAAACTACATAACAAGTCATTTCACTTGGGGTGTGGTTACACAACAACAACAACAAAAAAAAACAGAAACAAGTCACAAAAAAGTTTGCCAAACGCAAACAAGCACATGTAGGGATGAAATCCTCAAAAACCAACCAAACAAGACTGGAACGACACCACAATACTTTTACACCATCCCTACATCTTGTGCCATTTTGCCACCTGTACACAACACAAAACCCTCTACATTTGTACTTATTAGCCCACACCAACCACAAACAAACATAGTACTTCACTCCATTCAACTATCTCACAAAATAACCCATCCTTCACAAAGCATTACAAAATTACCACTACTCACTTCACAGCCACCTGTATACAAGACAACCCATATCTATCATGCTAAACAGGCATAAAACTTAACAACATAATGCACATTCCAACATAACACACACACTCACCACTCCTCACTCACTCCACACCTTCTACACACAACTTGGACCATACCTGCTACACTCAGTAGCAACCACCAACAACACAACATACTCACTATGCACAACACACCCACGCCACACCCTTCCATCTACAAGACAACCCTCTTCTACACACAACTAAAAAACAAATACAAACACACAGTTTTGGCAAAATGGCACAAGATGTAGGGATGGTGTAAAAGTATTGTGGTGTCGTTCCCGTCTTGTTTGGTTGGTTTTTGAGGATTTCATCCCTACATGTGCTTGTTTGCGTTTGGCAAACTTTTTTGTGACTTTATAACTCATGTTTTCATGAGTCGATCACATCATAATTTGAACAGTAGTTCATTCAATAGCTTCACAGTGCCAGAGCTCTACCATCTCACTGCGTGCTCCACTAGTCTTGCAAGCCAGACCTTTCAGCGCCGATCGCTCCAGTATCCAGCACCCTTCCCCTCAGCGTGCTGGATACTGAATGCTCCATGCAGTCATCAGGGTGAAAGTGACGACTGGAGCATTCAGTTGAAATGTTGGCAAGTTATTTTCCGAGCTCAAGTTGGTAACAGATGACCTTCTCTTCAAATAACTGAGAAGCCATTGAAGGTTGTAAACTCCACATTAATTTCATGCATGGTAATTGGAGTAGTGTTACCTGTGGACGACATGTAGAGACAAATGGTGCCTTCCAACGGTGACAGTTTACAGGATCTCAAACCTCCCATCATCAATGAGACAATGTGCTGAAGATTGTTTACAGGCCAACGAATATATGTAAATCAGAAAAAGAAAAGTGATGCCAAGTGATAAAAATAAAAGATGGAAAACTCAAAACAAGAGCTGTCAGTTCAAAGTCTTGCGACATCGCCGGGAGCCACAGTTGCACGGGATCTTTGCCTCTTCAATGGGGAACTTGTAGTCATACGTAAGCTCCTCTCCCGGTACAATCCTGCGGGGGAGAGGGGAGGAGGAACACTCACTATAGGTGGTTCCAGGAGAGGACAAGCTCATGTGCACAAAATATCTAAATTTCACTCAGGCCAGGATTAGCTTGATGTTATCCATGTGCCAAATCCTAGCCTCGTTCCTAGGCCCCGCCCAGCTTTCCGTCGCTTATTAGTACGGTAAAGCGGGAGAGGGCCTGGTATCTTTTCTCACGTGAGTGACATCAGGATAGAAAGGATGGTAGAAAGGGTTTAATTGTGCGTGGGCGCACTGGGCCCAGAACAGCGAAAAGAGCCAAGGTACCAGGTAACTTACAACACGTATCTAGCTAGCGGGAGGCGACTGTCTTACACACCAAGCGTTGAGCGTGTAGTCGGTTTAAAATACGCGAAATGCAGCCTGTTAGTTCTGCAAAATTTCGCCATTTTCCGATTACGTCATGCTCACGTGAGAAAAGATACCAGGCCCTCCACGGCTTTTCCGTACTGCAAGCGACGGAAAGCTGGGCGGGGCCTGGGAACGAGGCTACCAAATCCCATTCAAAACAGATAATACAGTGTAATTAGCTCAGAAATGCCCTAAAGGTCAAGTGAGGTGGATTACAGCAGAGATAACAGAGATGGAATGGATTTTGCCAAAATTTACGGACAAACTGTGGCAAAACGCTGCTGTCACATCCACGCTACAGCACACCTCGTCAGGCAATGCTTACTAACAGACTTATCTCCTGTGTAGGTCCAAGCTGTATGTATACATGTACATATCAATTATTCCACAGTATCATGCATCAGGTGCTATGCATGGCTGTGAATTAGCACTCAACAAAGAGAGGTTGGGAGGGATTGCTTACTTTCTGAGGGCAAATATCATAATCTTCTTCTGTCCGTCGACAGTGATGACCTTTGAGTAGCAGTTTGGCTGCAGAGAGAAACATAACACAATGTAGCCAATGTACCCAGGCCTCCCCTTTTTTTGTTCTTTGGTTCTTCTGTGTATTATACTGAACTAAAGAGCAAAAAATGGGAGCGGCCTGGGAACGAGGCTACCCAGGCCGCTCGTTGAGGCTAAAAACAATGTGACTGCGCAGGCCTCCACTCACACATCCACAACAAGACTCAAAATGCACAACATAAATTAGTTGCTTTCTGGTATATATACATGTGTAAGTGCTAAGATACAAAGATTTAGCATGCATCAGTGATTAGAACCCCTTAGGCCACCATTCAATATTTCGACTGACATACAAAGACAGACAGGCTGATTGACTGACCATCCAGGCCTCCCCCTCACACGCTCACCTCACAGGCGTGGTTGATGAATCTAGCCTCATTGCCTGACATGGTCGCATCCACCACTTCATCCGAGTCGATGCGGAACATGTAACATCCAATACCCTGGAGAAATGGACAGACAGAATTCTTAATGAACATGTATCCACACACACACACACACACACACACCCACACACCCACACACACCCGCCCACACACACACCCACACACACACACACACACACACACACCCACACACACCCGCCCACACACACACCCACATACCCACACCCACACACACACACACACCCACACACACACACACACCTTGCTCTCATAGAGTTTTTCCCGCTTGTCAGTTAGCACAGATCGGATGACGGTGCCAGCATACTCAATCACCATCTCTCCAGGTTCAATCTCCCTAATGCAGTACAGCCCTAGACCATGGATGCCCGACTGGAACACACCCACATGTTGCTTGTACGTCTTTTGAAGGTTACGGTAGCGCATAGCCATCGGCAGATCCAATGCTGACTGCATCCTGGGTGGAACAACACATTGGGCACTCAACTCACAGATTGTACACAAGTCCATCACTGCTGAGAACAACTTGAACATTTATTCTGTTCCATACGGCAATAGAGTTACCATGTTTAAAGTTCTGTATGAACTTTGCAGAAGTTCTACAGTGCTTTCAACGTGGTAACACGATTGAAATATGCAATTGTTTGATTTTATGTGTACATAACTCACTTGGTGACTCCAGCATTCTCGGCTACTGCCATTGCAGCCTCTAGTGCCGCAGTGTCTACCTCCGGTTTGAGAGGGCGGAAGGAAGACGTCAGGAAACTAAACATGTCCCGTGGAGAGCGAACACTGGAGATGAAAAGCACACATATTTTACCTCTAAGACCGTTCAGCCCAAAGGTCAATCTTCAACTTAAGGAGGAAGCAACAAGCAATAGGACTTGACACAGTTTCAACGAGAGAGAAGCTACGAGAGAGAAGCTACGAGAGAGAAGCTTGGGACTTACCCACAAAATGGCTCAGTCCTAGCACTGCCACTGGGGTTGAATGCTGCTCTCTGAAGGGGAGAAAGGAGAAGAGGGAGGAAGGAGGAGGGAGGAGGGGAAAGGAAGAGGGGGGAAAGAGGAGGGGAGGAGGGAGAAGGAAGAAGGGGGATGGATGAGACGGCCAGGAAGGGAAGAAAGGAGGGGGAAGGAGAGAGGAAGTGGGAAGGGGAACAAGGAGAGGAGTGAGGGGAGGATGAGAGGGCCAGGAAGTGGAGTAAAACCCAGTGAGGAAGGGGCAGGTCATGAATGAGCTTACGGTTGCCTGCCAGCTGGAGAGCTTCTCAGGATGGTGGTAGGTAAAGTGATAGCCACTGCACTTCTCAGAGTTGGGCAGCTGGTCCAACAGTTGGACCACCAGAGGATGACGGAGGCCGAACTGACGGTAGACGTCTGTACCTGCACAGAGGGAAGAGACCAGGTGGTTGGTGCCGGACCCAAGCACACTACCGCACCTCTCACTCACCAGTGTAGGGGACGAAGGGCAGGTCTAGTTTGGCTCTCTGCAGCTGCAGCTCAGCAATCACTGAACACCACAACTCTGCAGGTGAGAAGACCATACGTACAATACTAGACTGCAGGCTTTTAACAAAAAAGTCACATTTCCACTCAACCAATCAAAACACTGTAAGTACTAGTTAATGTACGCGAGTATACTACGGGAATTATTGCACTAGGGGAGTGGCCCAGATGCTAATACAGCACGAGGCGAATCCTGTAGTATACGAGCATAAACAGTGCATTAACTGGTTTGTTGTACAGCTAATCTAAATTTGAATTGTGTTGAGTGGTTCAGCTAGCTGTAGTGGTAGCGCTCCCTGTCACGATTCAGCGATAGATTCGACTGTCGAAGCTGAGAATCTTGCTATTGACCCAAAGTTGCTGGGACAACTTAGAAAGAAGCCAAAACTTTCCGGCACTCAAAAAGAATCGCCAGCCGTTGAAGAACGCTGCAAAAACGGCACAATTTGCCTCTCCAGTGACAGAAGAGACTTACAGTGAGGCTGGAAAGAGAGTGGTAGACCAGTGAATATGAGCAGTGTAGCAGCTGTGCTCTGCGAAACGAAACAAAAGGGTGCACGTCTTCCGATCATGTGCCTAGTGGGATTCTGACACGCTGGGGTTGTATGCAAGTACGTGTCCTCGAAGTTCAAAAGACAGTGGACTTGACAATTTGAAGCCTTCTTTATAGCGGAGTTTGAACTTGGCCCTCATCTGTTTTGTTTTGTTTTGTTTTTTGCTGATTGGCTTGTACATGCAATTGTACATTTTGGCTTGTGGTTTTTTCGAAGTTCAATAATTTCCCTACAGTTCAATAACTTCCAATTAGGACTTATATAGCACTGTGTTCTCTTGCATGGAAATTATGGTACTGTCGGTGCCTTTGATCCGCCCACGCATCATACAACAAATAGTATTTCCACTCAACCAATCAAAATGCTGCAATACTATCATAGTAGACACTTGTCTGCACAATATAACAGACACACATTGACCTCTGACCTTCGAGGTTGTTGCTGGACCACTGCTCCCCCTGGGAGGTGGAGAGGGTGAAGGTGAGGCTGTGAGGGTTGGAGGGGAGACCTGCATGGAACCGCCTCACACAACACGATCGCTGTACAGCATCTGAGCTGTCCTGGGAAGGAAGAGGGGAGGAGAGGAGGAGAGCGGAGGAAGGAGAGGAGGGCGGTGGTCGACGCTTGGGAATACGAAAGTTTCTGATTGCTTCTGCGTTTGGGAAGTGAGATAGCTTGTGATTGTCAGTGGTGGGGGGGGAGGCGGGGATGCCGTACAGGACCAGCTGAGAGTGTTGTACTATTGGTACAAATCTTAGACTAGTGATTCCGTCCAGTGCCAGGGCAGGTTTCACGGCTGGTGGTGGCGGGCTGGAGAGTCTCCTGCATGAACAACAGACAGAATATGCCAAGACTGAAATTTGAAGTTTTGTCAAACACTGCAACAATCTCTAAGGTAGACACTCATTCTAGTTAACCCTTAACCTGAATCACAGCTTGCAAAATGTTGTCATATATGCCGTATAGCGGGATAATTGGGCTAACCCTTAACCTGAATCTTAATTAACCTACATGTACATCACAGCTTGCAAAATGTTATGTAACCCTCCATTATTGCATACTGCAAGCGATCAAAACCTGGGAACGAGGCTAGAACATCTTGTGTTACAGGGGTATGTACCTTTCTCTGTATCATATAATGCATACCCATGCTCAAATTTGTGTCTCGTACAGACTCTCACACTGCACTGCACCCGTGTCTAAATGTGCTTGTGAAAATTACTAAGTTTAGTCAATTAAAGTTCCTAGTGTGTCCAGTTTGTTTCAGAACCCTGGTTTACCTCTCACGGTGGCGGAGGGTGTCCCAGGTGGTGGTCAGCTCCCCGACTGTCACACAGGGACAGCCGAGGTCTGGAGCTTCCACCGTGGTACCCTCCATTGAGGGGGTGTGGCTGGCCCACCAGTCCTCCTCCTCAGGAGCACTAAGTATGAGAGTGTAGGTACACAGGACAGAGGGACAACGCACACTCCAGAAGTCACAGCGACACCTGCAGAGATCGCACACAACCAAATCATGAACCTTGAACTAAAATCCAAATCTGCCATAATATTTCTCAGTCTTTTGAACTTTCTATGATGGGGCAAATAAGCCGGGGCATACTCTTTCTCCCCACCTTACAGATGGAGAGAAAAAGTGAACTACATGTACATCCTTTTCCCCTTCAGTACAGTGAAAATTTCAAGTGTACCCCCTATACTCTTTTTCCCCATCACAGAGGGAGAAAAAGTTCCAAGAGCGCAAGTTCCTACCCAACTAAACCCCATCCTACAATGTAATCATGTGGCCAAAGAGCCGGGGAGGGGGGCTGGAAACGAGGAGGGAACTTCACACAGTATAAACTTCATTCTCTTCTCTCCTCCCCACACATGAGGGCTACAGCAGTACCTGTACTGGTCTGGCAGCAGCAAGTTTGGCATCTCTGAGAGTTCCGTGAGAGAGCCCAGACCCTGCACACACAGTGACCCTGGAACAAACACACGAGGAGACGAACAAGGTCGCTAAGCTCACAGTGACCCTGGAACAAACACACGAGGAGACGAACAAGGTCGCTAAGCTCGCAGTGACCTTAGAGCAAACACACGAGGAGACGAACAAGGTCGCTGAGCTCACAGCGACCCTGGAACAAACACATGAGGAGATGAACAAGGTCGCTAAGCTCACAGCGACCCTGGAACAAACACACGAGGAGATGAACAAGGTCGCTATCGCTAAGATCACGGCGACCCTGGAACAAACACACGAAGAGACGAACAAGGTCGCTAAGATCACGGCGATCCTGGAACAAACACACGAGGAGATGAACAAGGTCGCTAAGATCACGGCGACCCTGGAACAAACACACGAGGAGACAAACAAGGTCGCTATCGCTAAGCTCACAGCGACCCTGGAACAAACACACAAGGAGACGAGATCTTACCAATCTGAATGCTGGTCTTGGCCGGTTGAAGGGAGCGTGGGATCTTGCGACTGGTTCTGTCTGGATGAACCTCCACTATCACACACCGTAACACAGCAATATCAGCATCAGCCAAGACAGCCTGGTGAAGGGAGGGGGAGAGGGGGGAGAGGAGGGGGGAGTGGAGGAAGGGAGGGAGTGGAGGGGGGGAGAGGAGGGAGGAAGGGAGGAGGGGGGGAGGGGGGAGTGGAGGAAGGGAGGAAGGGGAGAAGGGAGGGAGTGGAGGGAGTGGAGGGGGAGAGTGAAATGTTGCCAGGTTGTGGGTAGCTGTAACTTAATTGTTACTGGGTAAAACGACAATCTCTCAGGGCTGTAACAAGGAAGGGAAGGAATATAGTGACCATCAAATGCTGTACTTTGCCCTCTGCGAAGTACATGTCTCTGGATAAACAAGAGAATGGCAAAATAAATTGTCTTACCAATTGAGCTCCGGTGCCTTCAACTTCTTCTCGTCCTCTCTCCTGACTCCTCCCTCCTCACCCTTGTACTCTTCACTCTGTTTTTCCTTCTCTCCCTCCTCTTTGTTAGTGTCTCCCTCAAACCCATCCAGATGGAACCATGGGAAGTACTCCGCCATTAGCTGGAGACAGAGGGAGGGAGGGGGAGAGGGAGAGGGAGGGAGAGAGGGAGAGGGAGTGAGAGGAGAGGGAGAGAGGGAGAGAGAGGGAGACGTTCACTCTCTTCTACTACTTCAAACCAAACAGTAAAACATGAGAACGTGGAATGTGGAGGTATATGAGGTGTACTGTCCTGTGTTGGTACCTTGACAAAGTTGTTTCTCATAGTGACTGTGGAGTGGTACACCAATGACCCTGGTTTGTGGTCCTTCAGACAGGCTTGTAGTGCCACGCCCACCTCCCTTGCAAACTGCGGCACAGTGGAGAACTGCTGACCGGCCAGCTGCACTCCGTGGCCAGGAACATTTAGCGCCGACACCATCTGTAGAGTGATACGTACATGTAACTATAGTGATATGCACATGATAAACTACAGCTGACATGCAATAGTGGATGTCAAATCCACAATACCAATTAACATTTTTAGCTTCATATATAGCGTCACGTGGGCACTCCATTTTGCTCTTCTCTAGCATTTTCTGCAGTCCCCAATCAACCGCCCTACAATAGTAATAAATCAAATTTGACCATCAAGCTGAGCCTCTTCCAACAGTCATGGCAACTATGGCGACCAATAGTGGATGTCCAATCTAATTGAAATGTTTCATAGTGTCACATGGGCACTCCATTTTGCTCTTCTCTAGCACTGGCATCTTGTGCAGGAGACAGCAGTCCTTAATCAACTGCACTAAAATGGTGACAATCACATTTGACCATCAGGCGGAGCCTCTTCCAACAGTCATGGCAAGCACAATTCTGAGATGTATAGTGTACATCACTCAATGAATGTACACAGGGCAAAGAGCCGGTTTGTCTACAAAGGGTCTGACTGGACTTTGTGTTTTGGAGAGCTCAGTGAACGAATGTTGAAACCATTGTCCAACAGCACGCACATGCATAAACAGGTATAGATGATGCATTCACCATGCACATACCACGTATTGAACATAAACAGTACATGCTTGTATAATAAGTAGTTCCATATATGACCTGTTTGCATACTTTTTGGCATGCCATCCCTACATCTTTTTACATTTTTAATGTTTGAGTAGTAATAAATACCTGCATGTAACATGCATGTACAGTAACATGCATGTAGCATACCTGAAAAACATCCCAAAACCACTCACAAAACATGTTCGTGCATGTTTCATGAATCACGCATGTAGTTAACCTGAAACTTTCATGTTACATGCATGTATGTAACATGAATGGTTTCAGTGTCTGAAACATCTAGCAGGATGCATGTAACAAGCATGCCATTTTGTTAAGGGGAAACATCACAGAACATGCACACAGTAATATGGAATACTTACAGCCATTCTCCACCCTGCCTCCCCTCCCTCTGCTCCACGACACAGCCGACAGTGAAACACCACCGACTCCGGCAGGTCTGACAGAATCTCATACTCTTCGTCTACACAAAGGTTGACACGAGATCAATGAGAGTCACTCCAGTATAGTGTCTTTAAACAGGAGTGTTGCACCAGCAATATGCCAGCCTTTAGCTAGCCTCGTTCCCAGCCTCTTTCTCAGAGGAAATGAGCCTGGGAACGAGGCTAGCCTTCAGCAACGTACAAGGAACAAGAAACAAGCTACTGAAGGAAAATAACAAAATTTCATTAATAGCCATTCACTCGTGCTATTAATCCCAAATTGCACTCGAAACCATGCTATCAATTATACAAAGAACTGAAGTGCAAGAGGTGTTGAGATCTGGCAAGTACGAAAGAAGATGTGTTTTCCTAACAAAAAAGCGCAAGGTCTGGCAAGTACGAAACCCCTCCCTCCCAAATGAAGTCCTCGATGGAAGGTTACGAAACGAAGCCAACCTTGGAGTCATAGTCACTGTCAGAGTAGCACTCTCCGCACACAGGACAGTAGTTTCCTGGGAGGAGAACAAGAGAGACCTTGTTACCCTCACCACGTGGGAACAAGACTAGCCAGCGTACCTCTCTCTTTCAGCTGGTGGCAGTCTACACAGTAGGTGAAATCATCCCTCCACTGCGTACCTGCAATCTGTTACCATCGACAGATGAAACAGGCAGAAGAACAGGAAAGAAAAGGGTGGGAGGTCAGGAGTCATTCAACACAGATGAAACCAGGAACCTTGTTCCCTGCATACCTTGCCGGGAGAGGAAGACTTGCAACTGAGACATGCGGTGCAGTCCACACATTTCCATCTTCCACAGTAGATTGATGGTCACTCAGACAGCCCGGGTGGAACCAATGCCCACACACCACACAACACACCGCGACACTGGAGAGAGAGGGAGAAGGAAGAACAGCATGTGAGGACAGAGTTAGACTCTTTTGAAATGAGGGCGTAAAAAAACATCCTAGCTAGAAAGAATAGCTCCGAAGGGTTGCCGAACAACAAGCGTGAAATATCCGCAGTGACAAAATTTAGCTAACGTGAGTCGAATCGCCAACGGAACGGAAGTCAATAGACGTCCATACAATTTTATTTGCACCGGAAGTTAAGCTTCCTGTTTAAAAACGGCTGGTACAACAATTCTTATTATATATTCATCGACTTATATTTCTTTCTGTACTTTAGCTATACAAATACTTTTTGCAATTCCAGTAGATCAACGCATAAACTGTGTAAAATCCGACTTATAGCTGCTTATCTTACCCGGGCGAAGCTCCAGAGCGGCAAATGTCCGCCTGTGTCCAAACTAGTCTCGTTCCCAGACCGCATTTTTTGCGCGCGCCCGCCGGAAAAAAGGGTCTGGTGAACTGCCTATTCCATTTTCGTTCAAGTGCGCCGGAATGCTGGCGCATTGTTCTTTTCTAATTTAATGCATGACATCATCGAAGATTGCATTCCACATTGCGTGTCAATGATCTACTAGCGAAATGGACATTGATCGGGCAACCCTAGCTGCCGTGAGTAGACTAGGCTATTGTATCTATCGAAAGGAGCACGAGTAGGCTGTCTAGGAGGAGCTGTTTACTAGAGCGCTTTTGAATTCAGAATCCAGTTGACGTGACGTCATGGTGATTTCAAAATATTGGAACCATAACGGTATAGGCAGTTCACCAGACTACTTTCCTGCTCGGCGAAAAGTTGTCTGGGCACGAGACTATGTCCAAATGGACCACCCCCACAAATCCAACGTGGAAATGTTTTCTGCACGTCCGTTCAATTTAAGAACTGGGCAACACAAAAATACAGTATTTGGCCCAGTTGCACTGAAAATTCGAAGTTGTTCTGACGTGCGGTACGGAAGATACAACTAATTTTTTGTGGTCATAATTTAATCATACCACGCGGAGCTCCCCCGCGTGTACAAGGCAGCTGCTAGTGAGAAGCCAATTTGCAGCATGTGGAGTCCAGCCCTTGAGAAGTCCAAGTAATGTAAGCAATCAATAATAACATGAACAAAATAATTATGCATGATTTTAAAGACTATACAAATAACAAAGAAAATATGATTGTACTCAGGAGGCTTCAGGAGCAGCAGCCGATACAAAGATGGTGAAGAAGTCGCCGGAGGCTCTCATTCCCACCTGTACAGGAGCAACCAGAGGATGAGCTAAGTAACTGTGCACTTTGTTCAGGCTGTTACACATCGCTATATGAGCCTCAGACATGGAGGAATGAACAAGCATAGCAGATAGCAAAATCCCTCCATATTTGGCCTGATAAACGTATTTGTCGCTTATGCAAACGCAACTTGGTATGTTTTTTGACACAATATTTCCTCCATAACATAACCAGACACCTCAGACAGGACAATATCTTTCTTGTCGCTGGTGGATTTCAAGGTGCTATACAAGATACGGCTTGGTTTGTCTCTTATGGCACCAGGCCCCAACCCAACCCAGCCTATACAAGTAACGCAGAAGAAGCTGACACAAGGCTTTGGATGCATGTAAAAAGAACAAACGCTTCAAAAATACTCATCCTATCTCCGGATACCGACATTTACCACTTCAGCATGGGAGTGAAAAGAATATAGTTATACAACTCAGTACATTCAACTCTAAACAATTAAAGTATTTGCACCTGTCAACTTTTGTTACAGTACTACGGAATGACCCCGACCTCTCAGCCATCCCACCCCAGTTGATACCTCAAGTTTTTCAAACCATCTTTGTGGCTACCGGCTGCGATTACATCTCGTTTTTTAGCGGAATTGGTAAAGCCACCTTCCTGAGATATTTCTATCAGCATGCTGAGTTTATTTCCAGTGGCAAATACAACCTACCAGGCATACTAGCTGATGTTGATATTCTGGGTTCTTAGTATTCTTACGACTTGTTGGAACTGTCTACTCCCAAAACATTCTTCAGGCTTTTCCACTACTCCAGATAGACACTTCAATAAATTCACTGATCCCAACCCATTACAACAGCATTGTAGTTGGCTTGATGACATCAGACAAACCATTTGGGATAGGATACAATTTGAGAGTGAGACGATTCCTAGCACTGAGGCACTATATCGTCACTGGAGACGAACATGTTGGGTGCTAGACATGTGGAAGAAGGCCAATAACAACCACATGGTTCTCCACCCCCATGCTAACTTTGGATGGAAAGTTACTGATGAGTCCCTCACCTTTGACAGTGAAAGCAACATGGAAGCAGTCCGGCAACGCGTCATCCAGCTTCTGAAAGGCTGCAAGTGTAAAACTGGTTGCACAACTTCACGATGTGGCTGCAGGAAGAAGAATAAAGAGTGTTCAGAAGGATGTGAGTGTACAAATTGTTCCAACACACAGTCAAACACACATACAGCCATTGACAATAGTGAAGATACCTTAATGGAGCTGAGTCTTGAAGAAAACTTTACGGAAAATAGGGAGCAATTTCTGGATGATGAGGTTGACGAAATTATGGACTATGTCTTTGGTGAGTACCCATTATGTGAAGAACATGAGGATAGCAGTGAAGTGGAAGATAGCATTGAAGTGGAAGATAGCAGTGAAGTGGTAGATAACAGTGAATATTTTGACTAAAGTACAAATATATTCGAACAAACTGTTGAGTGTTTTATGTATAAAAGTTAACACATCATGTATAAACTGACGCGGAAATTTTTTCTGCACATGATCTTCAAACGAAACTCACACTATACTTACTTCAATAAATAATGGATAACATATACCGATATCTACTTGTTCTCACCTTATTTGACCGAGTTACATTTGCAAACATTTGCCAGGTAACCGCCGTCATCATCGTAGTCGCCGCAAAAAAAACTTGAAAGACACTAAGGCAGTTGACTTATTTCCATCCTAGGGAGTCCGGTTCGACAATACAACACTTGCTTTCTGAATTGTTCCACTTAAGTTCTCAGCAAGGCTCATGGCTGGCCGTGTAGCGCCCTCACTTCTCACCCGGCTGTGTATCAAGAAATGGCTGACGAAGAAGCCCTGCAATGACGTAATCGTGCAAATAAATTCACGTGACTATTCCGTTGGCGAAATGACTGCATACACGCAAGGAGCGCTACTATGTTCGAGTTGAATTGCAACTCACTTCAGTTCATGATAACGCTACAACGCTATTCGAAGAGGAGTGAAATCCAGTCATACCGTATAGCGGGAAGCTTTCGAGGGAGAAAACTTTCGCGAATTGGCGAAAAATAAGATTTTCGCGAGAAAACTTTCGCGGATTGCTCGCTAGCGTCGCTGCCTAAAGACGCCACGCGGATAAAACTTTCGCGAAAATTTTCTCCTTCGAAAGTTTCCCGCTATACGGTAGTTGTCGCTGGGTAAGAGAGCGCTTTTCCTTCTTGAGACGCGCTCGACACAAACACACACAAAAACTAAACAAAGCGGGAAGGCGCGAGGGTACGTTAAACTTTAACCGCTGACACCGCATTCCACCCAGGTCGCGGGCCACTCGTAGACGCGCTCGCTTTGTTTACCCTAAACAAATAAGTTAGCTCACTTTGTCTCACCTTATCTTCCCGTCTCTCTTTGTGCCAACGGTCCAACGGTAACCGCGGCGTCTTTCTCTTTCGCGCCAACAACGCAACAGTGAGTAGTCATCTTTCCCTCTCTCCTGTGCGCGCCAACACTGCAACGCGCGGTAGCTGTCTCCTTTCCCTCTTTTTCGCACCAACGCTGCAACTGTAGCAGCTAAGCCGTCTCCTTTTCCTTCCCTCTAGTCAACACTGTAACGGTAGCAGAGTCTATAATTTCCCTTTCTCTTTCGCGCCGATGCTTGCAACGGTAGCCGTATCTGGTTCCGTCTACTAGTCTTTTTCCCCATTCTCTTTCACGCTGCTTGCAACTGTAGATACTTGTCTCCTTTCTCGTCACTTTGTACCCAACGTTACACTCTGACAACTATAGCTATGGCTTGGTTAAGCAGCCTTTTCCACCCAGACGCACAAGTTTTCAAACGTGCACAAGCGCTGGAGAAGTTGTAAAATTTGTGCACATGCGCGCGCGGTTAGCTCATGTCTGGCTTCTCCCTACCCCCTGCAGTGTTGCAAACGGTATCCCATGATCCAAAACTTTAGAAACAAACACATTATTCACTTGCATGATGTGGAATACAAAAATTTGCAAAAATGTCATACTTCAGAGTATGTATATATATGGATACAAACCACAAAAAAGCTGTTAGTCACACATTACAACACGCCAATCACAAATCACACCCCACACATCAGATTCAGTTCGCTCGGGATTTGGTAGCAATGAGTCCTCCTCATTCCCATTGTTGAGGTGGAAGAGGGTGGCATCAGAGACAGCGTGGTAAAATATTTTGGTTCACTAGACGGTTGGTGGGTTTACTCGGCAGAAGAGACAGTTAGGTGGGTCCACTGGGCACTGAGACAGTCGGGCAGCCTCTGCCATAAGTTGTTGAACAACTTGGTCCAGGGCGTTTGGTTCCTCTTTTGCTTCGGAGCCGCCGGCTAGTTTATCTTGCGCTGCTTTCTCCAAGGTGTCCAGGTCTCTGCTTGTCTTGGAGACAGTCTGCTCGGCTAGACTTTCTTGTGCTGCTCTTTGTAGATTGTCCAGCTCAAGTGTAATGAGATCAATAGTCTCAGATGTTTCGTTAGCACTGGCTGCACCAATGGTTGCCTTGGCAATCAATGGTGCAGCCAGTGCTAACCTTGGCAACCGGGCAACCAGTGCAACCTTGGCAACCAGTGCAACCTTGGCAGCCAGAGCTAACCTTGGCAACCTGGCAGCCAGAGCTAACCTTGCCAACCGGGCAACCTTGGCAACCGGGGTTTGCCACTCTATTTCTTTATCACTAGACAGTTCAACTTTCTCCTCATCAATGTCATCTTTGTCACCATCACCACCAGGGGTTTCCTCTTCCACTTTCTCATTAGGGATTTCCCCTTCTAGTTCACTCTGATTAGCAGTTTTTCCCTCCAACAAATTCTCATTAGGGACTTTCCCCAGTAATTCATCAGCACTAGGGGTTTCCCCTTCTACACCTTCAGGGCTGACGCAGGTTGCAAAATGGCAGGAGAGGGTTATTTCTCTCGAGATGCCTCAAGCAGCGAGGGGTTGTTTTGGGTACAGATACGGTCAAACTTTCGACTGTTCAGATCTTCTTGCAACCACAGTCTGACCGTCTCCACCACCACATGTGGAGATACTGTGTGGTGTGTGGGGAGGTGTGGGCATGTGTGTGAGTGGGGAGGGGAAAAGGGGGCCAGGTCAATGAACGAGAGGTAAACAGACCACTAGTCTTGCAGTCTGTATAGAGCTGCAGTAAACATTTAAAGAGGAAAGAGAACTTACAGGAGGCAGCTAGATTTCTATGACTGTACTAATACCTTAGTCAGTGAAATTACAATATTAATGCGACAGTGTGTGCATAGAAACCACAGTGTATATAGAAACCATAGTGTATTTGGTCGTATTGCCACAATGAAGGTTCTCCATTGCTGAACTTCCACTAAGGATGGAAATATGCTACGCTAAAAGTTGATTTTTACACTGTACTGTCACAAAGAAAGACCAGGATTGCAATAAAATGGTCATCCCTCCGTTAAATTTCTCAAAAATAATCACTCTCCACTCACCGGAAACAGCTGCAAAGCCGTCCAACCAAAAGACAATGGTTTTGTCTTTCTCCTGCGCGGCAGTGTCCAGGGCTCCTCGACAACAGCTCAACAGAGACTCCTGCAAGTCACCAAACACACAGTGGAAAATGCCTAGTGAGGAGAAGGGGGCAGGAGGAAGAGGGAAAAAGAGGAAGAGTGAGGGAGAAAAGCGGAGAAGAATACTTGTCATCAGCTTGAACTTTGTCCTCACACATCATCCTCATCACACACACATTAATGTTGGGAAATTCAATATTGGTATTTGATATGACAGTAACATCACGGTAACATCACGCTATACCAGTATAGGGATGGTTGCCTGAAAGAAGCCTTGTTGCGTGGTCCTTGTCCTTGCTGCTAGGCTTGCTGTTTGCCTTCTTCTTTACCTCGGGAATGATGAACCTTCAGGTGTGAGAGCAGGTTCGATGTATTAACACCTTTCACTGATACTGATTTTTTGCGCAACTGACAGATCACAGCATACTGGGTCTTCGGTCTTCCTTGTCTGCCTCAAATCAAAAATAGATCCAAACTGCCAATTTCGTACCCCTCAATTTTCAAACGAGGCCATCACTATCGCTACCAGTTTCGCTTCTCGATTCAGCACCAGCAGGACTAGCGATCACAGCCATCTTTATCACCGAATTCACATGGAGTGAACTTCTACACATGTGCATTATAAACTTTGTGATTTAGCGCGCACACGCTGTAAACCGGTACACCGGTACAGTGTCGGAATAGCAACCAGCTATACCAGTTTGAGTCAAATACCGCAAATCACCAAAAATACTGGTATAGCACCCAACATTAACACACACACACACAACATACGTGTGGTTGGGAGGTTAGGTCCTTGTGTGACAATGTTTTCTCCCAGTCAACACTGTTTGGAGAGACAGAGCTCGTCCAGTAGCTCCCTTCCACCGGCCTTCAGCAACTGATACAGTACTGTGTTCAAGGTGGGGAGGGGGGGGGAGAGAGAGAAAGAACAAGGATATGAGAGGGGAGGGAGGGAGTAGTGGACATTAGTCAGAGTGAGTGAGTGAGTGTATGAGGATGCATGTGGAGGGAGGAAGTAGTGGACATTAGTGAGAGTGAGTGAGTGAGTGTATGAGGATGCATGTGGAGGGAGGGAGTAGCGGACATTAGTGAGAGTGAGTGAGTGAGTGTATGAGGATGCATGTGGAGGGAGGGAGTAGTGGACATTAGTGAGAGTGAGTGAGTGAGTGTATGAGGATGCATGTGGAGGGAGGGAGTAGTGGACATTAGTGAGAGTGAGTGAGTGAGTGTATGAGGATGCATGTGGAGGGAGGGAGTAGTGGACATTAGTCAGAGTGAGTGAGTGAGTGTATGAGGATGCATGTGGAGGGAGGGAGTAGTGGACATTAGTGAGAGTGAGTGAGTGAGTGTATGAGAATGCATGTGGAGGGAGGGAGTAGTGGACATTAGTGAGAGTGAGTGAGTGAGTGTATGAGGATGCATGTGGAGGGAGGGAGTAGTGGACATTAGTCAGAGTGAGTTTCCTCTCTCCCTTCCATCCCTCACCTCCTCTCCCCTCCCTTCCCCCCCCCCCCCCCCCGCTCCCTCCCCCCACCTCTCCCTCCTCTCCCTCCTCACCCTCCATCCACTTACTGTTCTCCTTCCCAGCTGGGTCTGGTTTGATGGAGATGAGAGGGATGATGAGGGCATTGCTCAGCAGGTGGCTCACACTCCCAGTGTACGGAGGTACAATGTTATTGAAACGCCTTGAGTGGGGAGAGGGAGAGGAGGGGATTGCTAGAGATACCAAAGTGTAAAGTATTGGATGAAGAGGAAAACACAGGAGGAAGGAAGAATAGTTGAACAAAAGTTCTGAGGAAAGAGGAGGAACAGGAAGAGCGAGGGCAAGAGGAATGAGAGTGGCGCTAGGAGACAAAATGCTTGATTCATCAAACAGCAAACTGGTAAAGAATTCAGTGCTGCTGAAGCAGACAGAGGGAGAGACAGATGGATGGAGAAACTGGTAACAAGTTTTCACAGTACCACAGTGTTGTTATGGTTACCTGTTAAAGGGAAAGAGGTGTGTCCCGGGATTGTCAGACGGAATGGTGTCACCCCAGGGAGGTAGCGTATGTGCTGGTGTGAGGCTGTGTGGGGTGGGGAGGGTGATGGTGTCGGACAGGTGCCGGCTCTCAGTTCGTGTGAGATATCGGAGTCGAGTCTGCTTCGCACGCCTCTCAAACTGCATGTGTGAAGGCGCTGGTTGTTCCGTTGTATTTGTCCAATTATTTGCATTGAGTTGCTGTAAACATGACATGGACACACTTTCATGGTTAACTGTGAAACACTCAAAAGAGTGTCCATCCAGACTTGTAAGGTGCTCCACCCATGGGCGCTCTTTTGCGAGGCTACGGTAATGCATTCAGTGAGGTATGAGGGTGTGAGGATATGAGGGTGTGAGGGTATGAGGGTGTGAAGGTATGAGGATGTGAGGATGGAGATGGGACAACAGGCACAAGTGGCACTGTTGTCCCGTTGTATACGTAATAGTTATACCATGGCTTCGAGGGCTGTACAGGTTTTATTGCCCGAGCCCGAGGGCGGAACGAGGAAGCCATGGTATAACTGTTTTTTATAGCCTACTGCGTGGGCGTTTCATGTGGTATCCTCCAGCACTTTAAACGTGGTAACATACGGAACAGAATAATGTTCCAGGTCTTCTCAGGACTGCTGAAGAGGATGAGATTTTGTCAGACCTGCCGGAGTCAGTGGTGTTTCATTGGTATCTTCCTGGTTCGTCTACTCCTGTCAGACCTGCCGGAGTCAGTGGTGTTTCATTGGTATCTTCCTGGTTCGTCTACTCCTGTCAGACCTGCCGGAGTCAGTGGTGTTTCATTGGTATCTTCCTGGTTCGTCTACTCCTGTCAGACCTGCCGGAGTCAGTGGTGTTTCATTGGTATCTTCCTGGTTCGTCTACTCCTGTCAGACCTGCCGGAGTCAGTGGTGTTTCATTGGCATCTTCCTGGTTCGTCTACTCCTGTCAGACCTGCCAGAGTCAGTGGTGTTTCATTGGTATCTTCCTGGTTCGTCTACTCCTGTCAGACCTGCCGGAGTCAGTGGTGTTTCATTGGTATCTTCCTGGTTCATCTACTCCTGTCAGACCTGCCAGAGTCAGTGGTGTTTCATTGGTATCTTCCTGGTTCGTCTACTCCTGTCAGACCTGCCGGAGTCGGTGGTGTTTCATTGGCATCTTCCTGGTTCGTCTACTCCTGTCAGACCTGCCAGAGTCAGTAGTGTTTCATTGGTATCTTCCTGGTTCGTCTACTCCTGTCAGACCTGCCAGAGTCAGTGGTGTTTCATTGGTATCTTCCTGGTTCGTCTACTACTGTCAGACCTGCCAGAGTCAGTGGTGTTTCATTGGTATCTTCCTGGTTCGTCTACTACTGTCAGACCTGCCGGAGTCAGTAGTGTTTCATTGGTATCTTCCTGGTTCGTCTACTCCTGTTTTGTCTACTGCTGTTTCGTCTAATCCAATTTCGTCTACCGGTTTTTCGTCTACTGCACAAATACTGGAAATT
Organism: Agelas oroides; assembly: GCA_949130485.1. Taxonomy (NCBI): domain Eukaryota; kingdom Metazoa; phylum Porifera; class Demospongiae; order Agelasida; family Agelasidae; genus Agelas; species Agelas oroides. The sequence continues at coordinate 165,816 of OX422185.1, forward strand.
CCAAGTTTGTGTCATACTCATAAATGGCAAATGTGCACTTGGACTGGTTTGTCTACCAATATACTGATATGTTAAGACAGACAGGCTGATGACTGACCATCCAGGCCCTCCCCACGCTCACCTCACAGGCGTGGTTGATGAATCTAGCCTCGTTGCCTGACATGGTTGCGTCCACCACTTCATCTGAGTTGATGTGGAACATGTAACATCCAATACCCTGGAGAAATGGACAGACAGAATTCTCAACTGACATGTATCCACCCACACATACACACACCCACACACACACACACACACACACACACACACACACACACACACACACACACACACACACACACACACACACACACACACACACACACACACACACACACAACACACACACACACACACACACACACACACACATACACACACATACACACACACACACACACACACCTTGCTCTCAAAGTTTTCCCCGCTTGTCAGTTAGCACAGATCGGATGACAGTGCCAGCATATTCAATCACCATCTCTCCAGGCTCAATCTCCCTAATGCAGTACAGCCCTAGACCATGAATGCCCGACTGGAACACACCCACATGTTGCTTGTACGTCTTTTGAAGGTTACGGTAGTGCATAGCCATCAGCAGATCCAATGCTGACTGCATCCTGGGTGGAACAACACATTGGGCACTCAACTCACAGATTCAACACAAGTACATACATCCCCAGACCACCCTCTCACAAGGAGAAGCGGTCTGGTGAACCAAGTTGAATTTCTTGGGCTAGCTCACAGCAATAACGTAACCTAGCAATGTTCAAAACATTTTGCGGCCAACCCGCTCAAAAAAGGTACGGACATTCGAATGGAAATGAACAAATTTTACTGTTGTAAGCTTAAGGGAAGTGCTACGTAATAATTATCGATCTCGCAATCTCATTGGTCGTTACCACTTGTGGGGAATAAGCTCAAGGAATTCGACCTCGTTCAAAAAGTGTTTTATGATGGGTTTTCAGGTAGTTTATGCACATGCGACTTGTTCAGTTTAACACAGTCAAAATTAGCCTTGTTCCAAGCCCCTGTCTTGCTCATGAGTCAGCCAACAGGCATCACAACAATGCAGCATTGACTACACTGACTATTGCACTCTGACCGGCTGTTAAAAATCCATCTTAACTGTTGACTATAGTTGTAGTTGTGACCACAGAGCATCTGGGAATGACTCCCCCTCAGTAAGGCAAGGGAGAAAAATAGGAAAAATAGAGGAGTGGGGAGGGGGTGGGGATTTGCATGCTATACCACATACAAACATGTGCCATGTGTCTTCGGGAAGAGACCCTATACATTTGCCACGTTTCTTCCTTACGGGAAGAGACCCTATAGATTAGGGACACACATTTGGTGGGAACCACATTCTCTTCTAGTCTCGTACCCAGACATTTTTCCAAAAGGGGTCTGGGCACGAGACCATTCTCTTGTATTTTACTTTATCACTTTCATGACTGGCAGTATTTCATGACAATCTCACATCCAGTGGGAGATAACTCACATGTGATTACTGGTTGCAGGATTCATCAAGTTCTCTATTCGAGCTCCGTTTTCCTTCTGCGGTACAAACAGATGAGGGGCGTGGTCAGGAGCTAGCTAGTCTGGTTCCCAAACAGGATGAGTCTGGAGTCAGACCACACGGACCTCCCACACAGTCTAAAACAGGAGGACGGCTACGCCTACATTTGCGTTGTGAGGTTCATCGCTAGCTGCTATCCATTTTCCTCCGCAGAGGAGATTAGTGCTCAAATTCTGGAGACAAAGTTATAACGACTAAGAACGAGGTACGCGCGTCCGTGTAATTGGTAGTGGCTGGACCAGAGACAGCCGGTAGTGGAAATTAAATTCTGGGGTTGATAACTTCTAACAGAGCTTTAAAATGATATAGGGTATCATTTTGTAGCTCTTTTAAAGCTCTATCTACTGATACTAGTTTCATTAAAATTGGAGTTTGCTGTCAGAAGTTATCAACCCCAGAATTTAATTTCCACTACCAGCTCTCTAGCCACTGCGTTCTTAATTTGACTATTTTTCTTTCTCTCCCTCCAGATGCCGATCAGTGCTGGGCACCGGAAACAAAAGACCAACGCCATGAAGGCATACCAAAAGCAACAGCAGAACATCTACTGCCACTGTCATCTGGGTCATGTGACCCCCAGCTATGCTCTGATTGTGGGAGTGTGTCTTCTCATGCTACCCATGTTAGAGCTAGCAACCGAACATGTGCAGCTAACAACCATGTACTACAGGAACCCCATCAACCATGTTCACACACGTCACATGACCTTCAGCCACACCCCACTGGCACTACCATCCCTCAACAACGTGCTACCAGCCATGGCCCTCCAGAACAGAGTAGCATGGTCAAATATCAACTGTCCGTCCCACTCCAGTGTCCGTCATGTTACCCTCAGCCCAATTGCTCCTACTGGTCTGGGGAGGAGGGTGGTGAGGGTGGTGGTGCTTCTACTGCTACTGATGAGTGGAGACATAGAGACGAACCCGGGGCCTGTCTGTGAGTGTAGTTCCTTAATGTGTATAAGTGGTAGATCCAAGTGTATTGCAAACTGAAATCCACTGGCCATTGTTGTTTTAGTTTGATGTTCAGTAGTTACACCTTAGCCTCATTACGTGCACTAAACATTATGGGATATTGGGACAAAAGGCAGGGGAAGAGCTTGGGAACAAGACTGGTTACCCCCAAAGATAAGGATTCACGTAAATGAATAGATGAGTTATTACACAGGCGAGATAAACGTCAGACATCCAGTGTATATTCATTAGTTCCATGTTGTACCTAGCCCGTGAGAATCTTTCAATATGATCACTTCTCAATCTGCAGGCCAGCAACTGAGTGAAAATGACTTGCGTGTGCTATTGGAAGAGCTGAACAATATCAGTGCAAAGTGGAACAATCTTGGTCTGCAACTAGGAGTGAGTGTTGGTACACTGAATGCCATCAAGAAGGACTGTAACAGTACCTCTGATTGTCTGAGAGAAACTCTTACAGCATGGCTGAAAACCTGCCCATCATCCCCTACGTGGAAGAACATTGTAGATGCCCTAAGATGCAGGACTGTTGGTGAAGTCAGGCTGGCTGCAGACCTGGAACAGAAGTACTGCTCAATGCAAGTCACTAGCACCCACCCTCTTGTATTGCCAGCACCACTAGCACCTTCAACACAAGCTGACACCCAGACAACTCCACCCACTCAGTATAGCGTCCCTCCTATGCAGCCACCAGTGCTTGCCTACTCTGCGACACCACCTTCCCTTCCCACACCATGGTCTGCCCCTTACTACTACTCACCACACACCAGCTACCCATTGTCCACTCCATTCCCACTCACTCCAGTCCTACCTGGAGTAGCTACTGCTTCAGTTCATCCGTCTTGCTCACAACTCTCTCAAGTCATACCGACCTCATCCATACCTCTCCTACCATCAGTACCTGCACCGCTGACTACCCCAACTGCATTCCCTCAATACCCATCTCCTCCCTCCCTCGCCATCATTCCTCCAGACACATCGTCCATCCCACCCCTGGCTACTGTGACCACACCCCCTGACCTTCCTCCACCAGTAACAACACACACATTAGGTATGAAAGTATCATGTAGTTCATATCCAGTATTGTGTTCCATTTAAAGAGCATGCTATGTGTACACTGCTACATGTAGTGTTTAAAACACACTCTTTGTTGCCTACATGGAACAATTTTGTAGATGCCCTAGGAAGCAGCACTGTTGGTGAAGTCAGGCTGGCCACAGATCTGGAACCGAAGTACTCCTCAACACAAGACACTACTGATGCTGCTACCCACCATCATGCACTGGCAGTACCTGCATCACAAGCTCATGTGTGGAAAATTCCACTACCTAACTCTACTGTCACCCATAAATATCCACCAGTCTTTGTCTCCCCCTACCCTGTGCCACCACAGCCACACCCCTCCCATTTCCTACACTGGTCTGCCCCTAACGACTACCCGCAACCAACCAACTACCCACTGTCCACCCAATTCCTTCCTCCACCGCCATCAGAAGCAGATAGCCCTTCCACCACTCTTCCAGCGTACTCACAACTCCCTCACATCACACCTGGCCGTATCCCACCCAGATCCATCCCACCCACACCGGTACCTGTACAACCAACTACTCTTCCGTCTGATGCTGTACAAAGTATGACCACACATCAATACCCAGTACAACCAGAGGTAGCAGGTATGTAGGTTCTTCAGTGTTCTTCCTATGTTGCTTCTAGTTTGGTGTGGTCTAGTTGTCATTTATTAGAGCTTTACTCAAGCTGAGAGTTGGTTTACAGTGGCATGTCATTCACTCATACGAGTAGTAAGTAATGTTTGTGTAACTGCTTCCATCTTTGTAGGACTGTCAGGCACTGATTTCCAGAAATATTTGGTCAATGCAACCATTCCTGAACGTATTCAAGTCATGGAAATCAAATTTGATCAAGTAGTGGATAAAGCTCAAGATGGACTAGTTGAAAACAATATTCCGCTACAGAGAGTCAAGCGATGCATCACACGGCTTCATGCTTCCATCAGATACCAGCACATTGCTTTCATTAGGGAGAACATGAGAGCCATCACCCATGCTGAAAGTTTGGAGGAGATATTTGGGGTACTAAACCTCTACTGGGACTTTCTCAACTACACACTCCTAGAGCACATTGTGAACGAGTTTGGAAATAATGATACAAAAGCTGCAATGGCAAACTATGTCACAGAGCTGGTAGAATTTCGGAAAGCCACAAAGCTTTCAGATTTCATCACCCACTGGCCATGTAAAGGAAAAGTACCACCCGATATGTCCAGACTGGTGATCAAAATGGAGAAAGATTGGTCGAACTGTACCCTGGAACACGTGGAGCAGTTCAAGACAACTCTCACCCAAGAACTTCTGCTTCCGTCTTTTGCAATGCTCCTTAGGGATGCAGAGGAGGGTTGTATCTCCTTCACCTGGCTGATTCCTTCATCAATCGTGAAGCTTCTCTCCAAAGACATCCACAACATTAAGCTGGGCTGGTTTCAAAAACACAACATCCAGAGGCTGGCCATTGACGGGCAAGAACTGTACAGTTCAGCAACATTCCAATACAACACTTTCCTCAAGGAACTGTACACATCCCAGAAACCACCCCCGACCCTAAGCTCCAGTCCACTGCCCCAGAAATTGCTCCCCTTCAAACTAGCCAGGATTGAGAAAGAGAAAGCCAGCATAGATGAGTTCACAAGACGGTACCTACGAGGGGATATGGACGATGTTGGTTCCCTTGGCACTGAGGTTTACAAAAAATCTCCAATCAAATTTGAAGAAGTTGGCAAACTCTCAAGTCATCACCGACAAAAGCTTGTTCTGATCGAAGGTGCCCCTGGTGTGGGGAAGACCACCTTCAGCTGGGAGTTCTGCAGAAAGTGGGGCAAGGGTGAGATTATACAGGACCATTCCCTGCTCCTCCTCCTCCCATTGCGGGACAACAACCTGAAAGAGGCCAAGACCATCTCAGACCTCTTCTACCACCCAAACTCAGAGCTCCAGCAGGCAGTAGTCCAGGAGGTCACCAGCAGCCAGGGCAGGGGAGTGGCCATCTGGCTGGAGGCATGGGACGAACTAGATCATGAACCACGAGAGAAGGCCTCTGTGTTCCTCAACCTCATCCATGGTAGAATCCTACCTCTTGCAACTGTGTTTGTCACAAGCAGACCCTGGGCCAGTGAGCACCTTAGAGAGAACTGTGGACATCGAATCTCCCAGCATGTGGAGGTCCTGACATCTGCAAAAGACCAGATTGAACATTACATCAGCAAAGCGGAAGCCGAATCACAGCCTAGTTCATTCGCTGCCAAATTCACTGACTACCTCTCATCTAATCCTGTAATCAGGGCAGCCATGTACACACCCGTCACAGCAAAGATGGCAGCAGAAGTGTTCACCTGGAGCCAACACACCGAGTCACCCCCTCCCACAACTATGACTGAGCTCTTCACTGCTTTTACCCTCAAAACCCTGGTAGACCACCTCTCAACACACCCAGTGCATCACAAACAGCAGTTGAAGGTCACCACCTTCAGTGATCTCCCCACAGATGTATACAAACAATTCTTGGGGCTGTGCAGAATGGCCTATGAGGGTATACTGAACAGGCAACAGCTGGTTTTCTCTGCGGCCCACCTTCCCACTGGGTTTGCCCCCCTTGGCCTGATGCAGGAGGTCCCTCAACTGTACACTGAGGGCAGAGCCGCCTCCTACCACTTCATCCACTTGACGCTACAGGAATACTTGGCCGCTGTCCACATCTCACAACTCTCTGCACATGAGCAGACAAGACTGTTTCAAGAACATGTTAACAGTGGCCACTTCAAAATGACCATGAGATTCTTGGCTGGTTGTACAAAGTTAGCAAACATACCTCCTGGTATTACGATGGGTACCAAACTTAACCATTTTCACTTTTTGTTTGAAGCGAAGAACATTTCAATGACTATCAGAACTCTGGGTTCAGATGAGAAGGTTGTCTGGCCACACTACTCCTGGACTCCCCTGGACTACTATGTGACAGGCCATGCCATCTCTCATTCCAACTGCTCCTGGAGACTGAACTTCAGTGTTTCTTCCATTGATGATGAGAAGTTTGAACTGTTTTGCCAGGGATGTGCTGCCCCTGGGGGAACTGGATGCAGAGGCCACATCTCAGATGCTAACTTCAGTCACAATGACATCACCTCCAAGAGCATACAGTCATTTGTAAACATCCCCCCACACATCCTACAGGACATGAGAGAGCTACACCTGAGTGGCAACAAACTGGATGGGAGTGCATGTGACCTGCTGGCCAAGGTAGTATCATCAATGTCCAGGTTAAAGGAGCTTCGGCTTGCTAGCAACCCAATAGGTAGTGGTGGTGCTGTGGAGGTGATCAAGGCACTCTGTGGCAGTGAAGTAAAACGACTGCGGCTGTACAACACTGGGATTGGGGAGCCAGAATGTGAGGCTCTGTGTGAACTACTGAAATCAAGTCACTCACTTCAATACCTTCACATTGACGAGAACAACTTGTCCTCAAAAAGTGTAGCCAGCATCATCACTGGACTCAGTCACAACAGTTCTCTGACATACCTGAACATTTCAAACTCTCACTTTAGCATGGCAAATGTGGACAGTTTAGCATCAGTACTCAAAGACCACTCCAAGTGCACACTGACAGAGTTGAACTTACGAGACTGCCACATCAGCAGTGAAGGTGCAGTGAAACTGGCAGCTGCACTCTGCAAGAACTCAACTCTGAAACATCTGTACCTGGATCGTAACCCTATTGGTGTGGAGGGAGCCTCCTCAATGTCAGACATGCTACAACACAACACATCACTGGAGGTCCTCTGGCTGTGTGAAGACTCAGTCGGGGAAGAGGGGGTTCACCAGCTCATTAACAGCCTCAAACACAACCAGACATTGAGTGAACTGCGGCTGCCAGAGAAGTACAAGTCAGAAACCAGTGACCACAGAATAGATTGGTGGTGATAGTGTAACCAAAGTACTATTATGTGTCTCTCACTGTGCAGTATTTTTAGGTAGTGTAAAGTACCATAATGTGTGCAGTATTTTTAGGTAGTGTAAAGTACCATAATGTGTGCAGTATTTTGTACAGTATGTCTCTCATGATCACTGTGCAGTACTTTAGTGTGTTTTGTGCTGAAGTTATTTGTTGTGTAACATCTCCTCACACATCCTGTATTGATTGTGGATAATTATAATTCTAATAATTAGTATTTTCCTGTAGTTTATATTTATATTAGTCACACTGTTTCCATGAATCCCAATATTTCTAATTAGCGCCCATCTACCGACTGATATATAAGAATGTTGCTCATATCTCTAGATCTCTTCTACAGTGATGTTGCCTAGGTAACAGGTCACATAGCATCTAATTTAACATGAATCCCAATATTTCTAATTAGCGCCCAATCTGGTATCAGTCCCATTATTTCCTATTAGCGCCCACTCTGTTGTCATGAAGTCAAGATTAGTAAATCTCAAAATGTCTCCAACTAACCAACAACAATATTAATGAACCACCGCTTCATTACAACTAACTGCCGGGAGGGAAACAGAAATCAGAACAAATTCAAAACTATCAGAACAGATGCAAACACATGTACAGTAGTAGTGGGAATGTCCCTACATTCACTTGTGCCATCAACATCAATACAAAACTACACTGCAGTGGAAATGTTCCAGCACACAGTTAACTTGGTGCCACCCCCATCTGACCGGCAGACAAACTGTGAGGGTACCCTGGGTATGAGGGAATGGTGTGTGTGTGTACGTGTGTCAGTATGATTGGAGGGTACCCTGGGTATGAGGGAATGGTGTGTGTGTGTACGTGTGTCAGTATGATTGGAGGGTACCCTGGGTATGAGGGAATGGTGTGTGTGTACGTGTGTCAGTATGATTGGAGGGTACCCTGGGTATGAGGGAATGGTGTGTGTGTACGTGTGTCAGTATGATTGGAGGGTACCCTGGGTATGAGGGAATGGTGTGTGTGTATGTGTGTCAGTATGATTGGAGGGTACCCTGGGTATGAGGGAATGGTGTGTGTGTGTACGTGTGTCAGTATGATTGGAGGGTACCATGGGTATGAGGGAATGGTGTGTGTGTACGTGTGTCAGTATGATTGGAGGGTACCCTGGGTATGAGGGAATGGTGTGTGTGTACGTGTGTCAGTATGATTGGAGGGTACCCTGGGTATGAGGGAATGGTGTGTGTGTACGTGTGTCAGTATGATTGGAGGGTACCCTGGGTATGAGGGAATGGTGTGTGTGTGTGTACGTATGTCAGTATGATTGGAGGGTACCCTGGGTATGAGGGAATGGTGTGTGTGTACGTGTGTCAGTATGATTGGAGGGTACCCTGGGTATGAGGGAATGGTGTGTGTGTGTACGTGTGTCAGTATGATTGGAGGGTACCCTGGGTATGAGGGAATGGTGTGTGTGTGTACGTGTGTCAGTATGATTGGAGGGTACCCTGGGTAGGAGGGAATGGTGTGTGTGTACGTGTGTCAGTATGATTGGAGGGTACCTTGGGTGTGAGGGAATGGTGTGTGTGTGTGTGTACGTGTGTCAGTATGATTGG